>BGNK01001310.1:139543-155959 GCA_003297005.1 Symbiodinium sp. clade A Y106 | reverse complement strand
TTAGCAAAGTTGAGATGGAATTTGGTACTGCGCAAGACTCCGCAAGAGACCTTGCTGAACACTTCGGTGTTTGGCTCAAGCGTGGAGTGAAAAAGAACTTGCTCTGCGTTTTTCACAGATTTTGCCGCTGATCAAGTACGGCAACAGTGGCCGCAATTGCCTTTTTTTGGGGTCCCACCTCAATTTTTGAAGCTCCGGTCCTTAAATTTGGGTCCCCTAAACCTTCATTTCGGAGGTCCTGTCCTTAATTTTTTCGTCCCATTGATTTTGCAGATCCGGTCCTAAAAATATTTTGGGTCCCAAACCTGGATTTGAGGCTTCTTCACGATTTCAAAGCCGTTTGCACCAGGGTTTAGGGTTATTACCAAAACACACTCACAGAAAAAGGTCTGCATTCCGCAAGCCTTCCGCGCAAAATCGAGCATGGGCCCCCCCCTTTGACAAAGGTGGGCTTAAGCTTAAAGCCCCCTTAAAGCTCCCTTTACAGGGTCCCCGTAAACTGTTTTCTTGCCTAGTGTCGAATGTGTTCTGTTCCGCAATGTCCAAGTTTGAGTCGATGAAGGGGGTAGCGGCAGAGGAGCAGAGGGGCAGAAGGGCAGAAGGGCAGAGAGGCAGAGGGAGGGCCGAGGGGCAGAGGCAAGGGCAGGGCAAGAAGGGCAAGGGCAGGGAAGGGCAGGAGGCGGGCGGCGGTCACTGTTTGAAAAAGGCGCATACCTGTGATCTGTTCATGTAACCGCCAGTCGTTATCAACTTAGTTGTCGAGGCATTCAATACCAAGCTGACTTGTCGCAAATACAAAACCAATGATTTTAACATGTTTAAAATCTTGCTGCGGCGAGAGCGCGAACAGCAAAATGTCGTCGGTGAAGCGCAGACCAGGCAACGCTTGGAGGTTTTTTTGCAACTGGATCCCCAAAATGTTGTGCAGAATGTTGCTAGTCACGCATGGTCCACCGAACACTGTGCTCGAAAAAAGTTGCATTACCCAAATCATGTGCTGCTCCTTTAAACACGCTGCCATGCGAGCGGCTGCACGTGCAGCTTGGGTTGCCCGCTGACTAGCTGCCGCTGCACAGCGCGCCATTGCAGCATCTCTGTTGGAGCTCCTCGCCGTGAGTGCAATGTCGCTGGGGACGCGCCCGAGCTGCACGAGGTCCTCACGGACGTGCGTGCGGCCGGAAGAAGGCGTGTGGGGAACACAAAAGCTCGACGGAGATCGGGCCGCTGGAAGGCATCTCGCGAACGGCAACTTCGATGGCATCGAGAGCACAGCACGGCGTGAACTCGCAACACGGTTGCCAGGTTTTTGCTCATGCCGGTCCTAAAGTGCTTGACGGCGGCCACAAACAATGGAGTGTCAATGAGTGTCACTGATGTACAGCTGATGGAAAAGGGGGCTGTGATGCGATGTTAATGCTCCGTTTGCATATGTTTGCATGCCGAGAAGCGTTGCTGCAAGCGCTGATGAGGCCGCTCTCGCGCAGCACCCATGCCGCCGTTGCTACAAGTCGCAGTGCGGCAGGCGCGCCGGATGCACCTGAGGTTGTGCACGTGGATGTGCACGTGGCACGGTGATCGCCATACTCGACCATCGCCCGACGGCAAGAACACGCGTGCGGGCCGAGCGGGAATGGCAAGCGCAGCTGACGGAAGAAGATGATAGCAGGTATGTGCCGGAGTACACAATCAAGTTCTTGCTAGTTGAGTTGTGTTTGCATGGTTTCCCTTGGCCCAATCTGGGCCCAATCTTGCACATCGTCCAATTCTCGCACATGTCTTCAATTTTGCTTTGGATCGTGGGCGCATAGTGTTTCGGTATCCGCTCCTCCGTTTATGGAGCCTGGTGCCTGGCGGATCCTAGCGGGGATGCAAGGCAGGTAGCGCGTTGGAGTCGGCATGCCGACCGTGCTCACACACAGTGTCGTGGGGAATTGATGGCAATGCCGCCCTTGGCAGACGATGCCGTGTTTCAGCCTCGTTTGCACGGTGGCAACAACATTCATTTCTCGCGGCTCCTGTCATCCTTGCTTCGGGAGTGGTCATCATCCTTTTCAGGATGGCAGAATTGCCTTGCACGCTCAGCGGCATAGTCCCGAGTGCCTCTGCGGGTGCTCCTCGCCGCTCGTTGCTGCATGCCATTCGTGTGTGTCCGCTTTCTGACACTCTGATACACTCTGCGCCACACCGGGTTGGAACGCGTAAGCTTGCAACGTGTGGCTCAGTTTGGTGATGCTGAGCTGCTGCGGTGGATCCTTGATCTTTTTCTCGTGCTAAACAATCACTCCGCTGACTCCGCTGTCGGTGCCCATGTCCACTATGTGGCAGCCATCTGTCAAACCGCAATATCCTTCAAAACCAGGGTGGGGCGCAGGCTACGGCTCAAAACCATGATCATGCCGCAAGTGTCCGTCGACTACGCGGGTCGATGACAGCAGAAAGTGGCCACCTTGACTACCCTTTTTCGGAATCTGAGCTTTGTTTGCGTGTTATCCCAGCTCCCCCTCGCCCCGATGGCCTCCCATATGAGGCATTTTTTATTTGCCAACGTCCGAAGCAGCGCGGTCCCAGTGCACAAGCTCAAAGCCAGGGCAAAAGTCTACGGGAAAGAACGGCGAAAGCGGGCGCTCTCACACCACACGGCTGGCAAGCGGTGGCGGGGAGGCGAGTCGGCGAGGATGTCGCTCAAAGGTGGTAACTCCCCGTCAACATTGGCTGTGCCGGTGAGGAGCAGGGACAGCAGGCTGACGGCGAAAGAGCGCGCGGCAGCGAAGGAGAGGAGCGCAGACTAGCGGAAAGGAAAAGCTGAGATGGCGGCAGCGTGCGAGGGTGGCGGCCCAGACCGGCGTGCCAGCAAGCGGACAAAGGTAGCGGCCTCGGCACTCCAACGCCCACCAATCTCGAGAGCAATGACAGTGAGCCGGCAGCGGTTCGACCTGCACAGCTCGGGGTATGTGCGCTTTTTGGCTCGTCTGGCAGTGAGCAAGGCATTTCGAGTGGATGATGATTGCATGCATGCTGCTTTGAGCTTGCACGTGTGAGGACTGTTGTTCCTTCTATCTGGCGCAAGGCCGTTGTAACACCTTTGCACAAAGCATACAAAGCTGGTAATGCAGATCAGTTCAACAATTATAGACCCACCAGCTTGCTGTGCTGTAGCTTCGCATGTTAGCCCTCAGATAGATGCAAGTCAGGCCAGGCCGGTTTTCGGTGAGGCACTGAGGACCATATTTATACTCTTGCTGAGACACAGCGGCTGAGAGCATGGATGATCTACTCACTGAGACGTCGGCTCAGGCTTCGATCAATGGCTGTCTGTCTGAACCATGGTTTGAAGGTGCTGGAGTTCGCCAAGGCCGGGTATTAGGCCCTTTGCTGTTCACGATTCTGTTTGACAGCATCTCCGGATGTGTTCGCTCAGCTTGCCCCGGTGTGTTCTTGGGGAGTGGGCACTTGGTACTCTTTCCAGACGACTTGGTCATTTGAGATGAGAGCCGTACAGATCCCATGTCCAACAAACTGTGGATGCGATTGGTAACTGGGGGCGACAATGGAGGTTTTCCTTTGGGATTGGGCCTGACAAAGCTGCTGTGCTTGTGGTTGGTTCACGCTCCCGTGACCCTCATTTCTCGCTGCAAGGCCATTCCGTGCCATGCGTGCCTGAACGGAAATGGAGCAAGCATTGTGATCGCCGTGTTGAGAAGATGCACTGGTCAGTTTCATCAGCTTTTCGGCGAAGCGTGTTTCAGTCATGCAGTGGCCAGATGTGGCGTTGCAAGTCTGGGCCAAGCGGTTGTTGATAGCTTTTGCCACATTGGACAGCCCTCATGGCGCTTGGCGCATTGCGAGAGCGTGCATAGAGCTTGCGCCGCCACGTTTCGCCAGCGCCGCCGTATGGGCCCACGAACGGCTCTCAAGGTTTTGGTCCCACGACATTGCTGAGGACGGTAAAAAAATGTGTGTGTTGACAAGACAGTCCTAGCAACGAGCAAAGCAGCCCACCGCACCTGCCTTTTCGAAGTCGCGTCCCGGCACGACCGCTGCGCAATCTCATGCGAACATGGAGACCGGGGATGCGCTTCATGGCTGGCGGAGACCGGCAGCTCGCGCACGCAATGCATCTTAATACGTCCTATCGCGAGCTCCTCCTCTCCAGCCTTTGCACCGACGCTCGCGCGCTCTCCGCCAGCTGCCCATGCCATCCCCTTCCCCTAGGCAGCTGCTCGGTGTGGTGGCGGTGGCGACCCAAGTCGCCGCGCACGGGGACCATCGCGGGACGTGCAGAAAGGGCTGCATCAACCCAGGCCGCCCAATACCTTGCGGGCGCGGTGTGTTCAGCGCACCCACGCGCGCACGCAGCAGAGCAATGCGGCGGCGTGCCGCAGCACTTCCGGGTTTGCGTGGTTTCTTTCGCCCGAATAGCGTGCCAGACGGCATGGTTTATCGTAGCTTGCGGAAAGGTCAGACAGACCGGAGGGTGTGCCGCATCGGACGTTTTGTTCATATTCGTTCGATTTATGAGCCGTTGAAACCTGCCTGCTTGTGGGCAGCAAGCCGCATGTGCGTACGTAAAAGCACAAAAGCCGTTTGGTTTTTGTTGTTGACTTGGAACTTTTCACATCCAGACATACTCGCATTTCCAGCACGAGGCCGCAAAACACTCAGGCGATCGAATTTTTGGCTGCAAAAAGGGCCCTTGCAGCGATCTCGCGTTCAAGGTCGTAGGATTCGTTGTCACAATGTTTCATACTACGACAGCCACTCACCTTTTCCTTCAGGTTTTGGCACGTTTCCGGGGCAACCTTCTGCTCAGGAAAGACGGGAACCATAAAATGTAGCATCAAATTCAAAAACGTTTAGATTGCGTTAATATCAGATGTTGCGCCCTTCAACGATTTGCCAGCTTTTTGTCTAATGATTCCTTGTAATTGACCTCCTGCATGCTCCCGTGTTGAGTTGCTTCTTGACACTTATGTGATGTGTTCCGGGACCATCATGAGTTTCCCGTGGCCATCTTCCAGACAAACCCCTAGCATTCGTTGCATCGTCCCTTCAGCATCCTCCAGCTGCACTTCGCCAGTCCTGGGGCCATGTCCGTCGCACCAATTTCGGACACCGACAAGTTGGCTGGTAGGGCTTCCGGTCCTTTGGGAAGCGACGTCACGCGGGTTTTTACATGCTTAAGGGCATCTCAGAAGTGTTTGTGTTCGCTGTCGAGGCATGTCGGAACCACAAAGCCTTTTCCGAAGCCTTCCGAGGACTGCTCCACGCCACCGCCTGTCAAATCCCCCACCTTGGGTGCAAAGGCCTGCGTCGGTTGGGGCTCAGGGTTTTGCAACCCAACCGGCCTAAATGAGAAAGCAGTACGCGTACTGTTGCCACAGGCCTGGGCGCGGTGCACGAAACAACACATTTCAGACCGCTTGTGCTGCTGCTGTACATGCTGTAATGCACAGGTAGCGGGGTCGGGGCTCTGTTCTTTTCCTCCCCGGTGTTTTGCCAACAACGAATCCGCTTTCCATTCCTTGGTGATGATCAGAAGAACAACTCCGCCAGCCCTGTTGTTACAACACTTTTTACCTCCCGCCCGGCCGTTGTTGCCCACCCCTTCTTTTCCCGAACAGCAACTCCAACAACTCTCCAAGTGTTGTTTTCTTCTCCGTACGCAGTCACTCCGGACCCCTGCCCTCTTTGGAGGCCATGTCAGATCATGTCAGCAAGGCCAAGAATGCCGGAGGTTTTCTGCTAGTGGTAAGTGCTCCGGCAACGTCTCCAACAGTTGTCCGTGTTGAAATGGTTTTGGACAGGCCAACGTTCTGGAAGTGGCGACCTTGCTGTCCTTTTTGGAGAAGCTGCGGCCACACAATTAGCGTTGAACTTGCGCTGTTTGATCTGCATGTGCAGGTTTTGGGCTGCCTAGTAGATCGCATTCCGTGGAACGGACAGTTTGCCTTGATGTTGAGTCCCAGCCGTGCCATCGCCATGCTTCCGTGAGAGCTTTATGTTTCAGAACCACAGTCTTGAAGTTCTGTTTCAGATTCGCGTGGAGTGGCACGAGGGTTAAGAATCTGAAGTTTATATAAGCACCAACGACAAGGAATCGGCCGCTTGACGTCCCTCCATTGACATGGGCCCAGCTGTCTTGCAAGCCTCAACAGGCGTGATGCTAAGCGCTGGCGGGGAGTCAGGAGGAAATTTGCATGGTTCAAAAAATCGAGCAGAGTTTAACACCACAAATCGAGGTAGCCGTCATTTTGCACTCATACGCAGCCGCATACTTGACTTCTCTTGTCTCGCTCAACCGCACATGCAGGCAGTGCGGCCACCGCCGGGACTCGGCGAGCCATGCATTTCTGGCTGCAATGTTTCGCGTAAAGGGAGGTGGGCCGATTGAAGTCTTCCGGTGTATGCTGTTTGCCGTGACAGCATAGCTGCGGCCTTATCTTCAAGAATTGATTCAGGAGTGGTGGATCTGTCCTGGGTTTTTTGGCTTCCGTTCTTGCCATCTCCGGTTATATCCTAATCCCCTGAAGATTTAGCCGTTAGACTTGTTGTCTCGTGATCTTAGCAATGTCAGAATGTAGGGGGCGCCTCCAATGCGTGTTGGGCTTGAGGTTCCGAACATTCCGACACAACACGAGAGCCATTGGTGCTCTGCTGGATAGCTGTGTGCTATGTGGGATTCTCTTGGGGTGAGCGCTCCGAAATAACCCCTGGAAACGCTACAGGACATTCCTAGGGGTCTCGGGGATGTTCTTGGGCTCAAAGATTGTCAGCTCCAGCAGAGAGCTTTTCAGAAGCACAAAAACCCGGTTTAACGAGTAGGCAGGCCTGGTCATCTGCTGTGTGTGACTGTGAACTTCCCTAGCACATGGGAACAGAGGGTCACTCCCATTCTGTTTTCTCTCAACAAACAGCAACAGGTGTTTTCAACCAAGTAACCGTCAGCAGGGGAGTGGTGCATGCTGTAAGAGTCACCACTCAACGAAGACGCTCCATCAGCATGGTGATATGGAACTAGGTCGCTGATTCCACGTACCTGCAAGGCAGCCCCCTGAGGTGCCAAAGATTAGATTTAGGACAGGGTTCCTGTGTTGCCCAGATTAGATGTAGCCATATTTGTCAGTTTGCGGAAACAACAAGCTGTGCAGCATGCCACATTCTTCTTTTCTCCTGACCTCTACCTGTTGCCGAATCCGTCAGTGTGATTCAGTGTGAGTCGTTACTGTGCGGGGTTACACGCAGGGAACTGATGTTAAGCGAATCACGTCACTGAAATCACAGACACTCGTTCAGCAGGAATGTGTTCCCATCAGGTGGCACAAACAATCTTGTGCTGACTAGCCCGTCTAGCAATCACATCCTAATTACGGCAGTACATACTGAATTGGGTGCATGACGTGTGCACGCTTCTTTACATACGTGTTGGAAGGAGAGTTGGCTAGCCTTTACTGTTGATGATAGGCCAGATGCTCCGTGATGTTTTAGCCAATGCTCATGATGGTCGAAGTATCCGTCTGTGAAGTATGGCTGTAATTAAAGTCGCAAACATGCTTTCCAATCCTTTCACTNTGTTGATGATAGGCCAGATGCTCCGTGATGTTTTAGCCAATGCTCATGATGGTCGAAGTATCCGTCTGTGAAGTATGGCTGTAATTAAAGTCGCAAACATGCTTTCCAATCCTTTCACTCCTACGGTAGGTTAACTTCCGAGGAACATGCACAGAACATGTCCATGTTCCGTCCGTGCTTGCAATGCTGTCTCCTCTGCTAGGAGGTGGCAACCAGTAGGAGTCGGGAGCGAAGACTTCCACACCCTTGTTTGCGCATGCATCTTATATGCTTCCTATAAGCATGGGTCAAGAGGCCGTTACATCAATGTGAATGGCTCCAGTGCGAGAAACAACGTGATGCCGCCTGGGATGGCCGGGGCTTTTTCGGTTTTAGGTAGGCTCTCTTGGTTGTCGTTTATGTAGCTCGGGGATGGACGACGATGACGACGGACCCTTTACCCCAATTAGGCGAACGAACATTCCTGAACGTTTTAGCCCAGTCACAGACAGCGGCTCTCCAGAGAGGCCGAGCATTGCCAGCCAACAGCACTTGCAACAACAGCACTTGCAACAACAGCAGCAGCAGCAACAGCTTCAGCTACCAGCTTCGGCAGTTGCAGCAGCTTTTCCTTGTCATAACCAACAGGTTATGAGCCCAAGGGCTCCACACAGCAACTTCGCAGCAGCAGAACCTTCATCACCTTTGCAGACAGCTACCTTAGTGCAAGCAACACGGCTGGAGATCCCGACGTCAGTTCTTCAGCAGTTTGCGGAGGCAGCTTCATTGGATGCATCATTGATAGGCGATTTGAGAGCCGCAGTTGTCGAGCTGAACGATCGCTTACAACACAGGTCCAATGTCCTTGGTGGTGCTTGTGTTACGCTGCATTCCGGATACAATGCCTTAATGGATAACTTGGACAGGCTTCAGCAGGGAATGGACGCCCATAGTCGCACTTTGGCCTGTCTTATGAATGAAAACCAGTCTTTGGGGCGGGAGATAGACTCCAAATGTGAGCAGCTCAGCGTGGATATGCGGCAGCCGTTTGCCATTGTTCGCGAGCAGCTGAGCGCGGTCCAGGCGAAAGCTGAGGCCGCAAAGATGGGGCCCCAGCAATGGCAAGCGCAGATTGAGGCCCGCATTGTACAAATCCAGAGTGAGCTGAGTGGCCGTTTGGATGATGTGAGGGCATTATCACAAAGCACAGCAAGTCGCCTAGAGCCGCTGGTAGAGGCAGCTCAAGGGGGCCTCAGCACCATGGATGGTGACGTATCTGCGAGGTTGAAAGATCTTGCAGCCATCACCGAGGGTGTTAGGGATCAGATGGGTGCGATGAAGTCGCGACAAGAAGCACTCACTGAAGATATCACAGGTGTGAAGCAGGAACTTCAGGCTGTAGCACAACAGCAGGTCTGTCTTCACGAAGAAGTCATGCAATTGCAAACCTTATGTGAGCACTTCTGGATTGCGGATGCCGAGGAGCAGGGTCTTCCAGAGACTGATGCCGAGGTCAATGCATATGAGCAAGAGTGGTGGGGTGCACCTGCTGGTTGGGATTTCCAGGAGACAGGTCCAGCGGAGGATGTAGCAGCCACAGCAGGTCCTGAGTGCAGCAGCGGTGGAGCAATTCCACAGGCAGCAGCACAAACAGTGACGATTCCATCAGCTGCAGGAGAGCCTCATCCATCATTGAGCACCAACTGTCTTGGAGGGATTCTGGGTTCGGTTGGAGGTATTCAGGGATATAGTCAGCCACCGCCGGGTCTTAGTGTTGGCGACGGGGTAGCAGCTGCCACGCCAGCAAGAACAGCTGATTCGGACATACATCACGGTAGGTGGAAATTGCTACAGGAGGTACCAGATCTGAATTTAGGATCGGGTGAACCCTGGGAGTTCGGAATGCGACTGCGTACATGGACGAAACAGGTGGAGGCCGTGGCCGGCACCATCGCACCTTCTTTCAGCGACTACGTAAAGTCTCAGTTTCAGCTAGCCGAGCATAGACATCAGAATAGGATGGCAGGCCTGGCGGATTACAGGGATTCAGACCCTCTTCCGAAGGTTCGGTTGGAGGACACTGAGAAAGAGAATCGCTTGGTGTTGCTGTTGATCCGGTGCTTACCCGCAGAGTTAAAGCAGAGTGTCATGGAGAAGCATGGCGAGGACGCAATCCGTGCAGCTGATCTTCTTGGGGGGGTTCTAGAAATCTTACAACCTGGGGGTGCAGCCGAAATGCAGAGTCTTCATTCCTTCATTCGCAGTTTGCAGCCTGTTCAGAATGCCAGGGACGGGTTGAGTATCCTTAGGCGTTGGAAGTTGGCCCGTGCGCGAGCTGAATCTTTGAATTTACCCCAGATAGCACCTTACGAAGAACTCCAGGCACTGAACACTTTGATCAAAGTCTTAGAGAAGAGGCATGATCGTTTCCGAACTCTTTTGTCGTTGTCAAGGACACGGCCTGAGATCATCAGGCCCACGCGCGCAGGTGTAGAGACCACCATCGCTTTGATTGATCAACAACTTCAGCTTATTAGTGCAGATGAGCAAACTCGAACCAACAGCCATGTAGGGACGGATCCCCATGCGGCCAAGGGCAAGGGAAAAGGGAAAGGTAGCGGCAAGACCACTGCTGCTGCCGACAAGCCTTGCATGTTCCTGCAGAAGTTTGGTAAGTGTAAGTTCGGGGATAAGTGTTACTTTAAGCATGAAGGGGTTACAAAATCTTCAGCGGCAAATCAGACGACATCAGTCCCGACGCCGACGACATCCACCGAGGTGCAGCTCTGTCAGCTTTGGACGCGGACCGGGAAGTGTAAGTTCGGGGATAACTGTAAACTGTAAGTACAAACATCAGTCGGATGCGAATCAAGCAACTACCCCAAAGCCGAAGGCAAAGCCCAAACCAAAACCCAAGGCTAAACCTAAGGCAGCAGCTTCAGCAGAGAGCAACAGCAGCAACACTTTGGTGGGAGCTAAAGCATCATCTGTGAGAGTCACGGCTGGAGCAGTGGTGTCAATGGCCATAGGTGAGGATTCCTTTTCAAGTTCTGGGGCTAGCAGTCTTGATGATGATGACCTTCAGTTGATGGCTGGTGAGACAACAACCCCAGAGTGGTCCGATGTGGAGCAGGGCAATGTTCCATCTGAAGATGAGTCTGAGGAGGAGCCTATGGATCCCATGACGTATCAGCTTCGCAATGCACCATTGTGGGTGCTTGATTTGTCGCCTGCTGAGTATCTGCAGTGGTCCACACCCGGAGGGATCAAGAGTCGAGCACAAGGCGTGTTTCACGAGCAAGAAAACCCGAATTCCATAGTGTGGCCTGTCTGGTGGACGATAGCCTTTGATCGCTTGGATTCGAACGCCGACGGGGTCATTCAGGTCACTGAGGAAGTGGTCATGTTACAGTGTAATCTTGCAACAGTGCGATGCGAGGATGGTGTTTGCAGACAGGTTTTCGTGGTGTGGGTTTGCGAGGAGGAGACTGGTCAGGAGCGGATGTTGGCTGTGAACCGCTTGTGGCAGCGTCCGATAACTTGCAGGCCGGATGGAACTCCACAGAGCAATGCACCACCACCTGCAGCACCAGCAGATGCCGCAGCAGCGCCGAGGGCGGTGCAGCGTGGTCAGTGGGTTGCTACGTCATCGTGGCAGCCTCCGAACTGGTCCTTGAGGGATGGCGTGCCGTACGCGAAGGCACCGACAGTAGCATCGCCGCCGCCGTTGCAGAGGCCCCAAGCCAAGGCAAAAGCCACAGCTACAGCAAGCTTCAGCACCAAGCCAACGCGGCCTCCGGCAGCCAATGCACCAGCAGAAAGGACAGGACGGACGCCCGCGCATGCTTCAGGACGGACGCCCGCGCATGCTTCAGGACGGACGCCCGCGCATGCTTCAGGACGGATGCCCGCGCCGATGACAACGGCTTCGAGCACTGATACGACTGCGCATGCTTCAGGACGGACGCCCGCACCGATGACACAGGCTTCGAGCACAGATGCTTCAGGACGGACGCCCGCGCCGATCTCAAAGGCTTCGAACGCAGATTCTTGTGGGATGCAGTGCTACGCCGAGAAGTTGGTTTTGGCAGATTCTGGAGCAAATGAGCTGATCCGCCCTGCAGGTGAGTCCGCACCACCACGGTCGACCAAGGTCTCGCTGACCCTGGCCGATGGAAATCTGACCTTCGCGTGGAGGACCAGAGATGGGGAGCTAGCAATCCCGGGCGAGGGCTCGTCCTGGATTGCGCCGGTGGGCAAGATCATTGAGCTGGGTTACCGTTTTGAGTGGGACCCACTCACTGGAGCTCAGCTGTCGCGTGATGGTGAAACTTTTCACATGCAGGTGGAAAATAGTCTGCCGTATCTGACCTGGAGCGACTTCACTGTTATTCGACGACAGTTATCCCAAGCTTACAAAGCGCGAAGGCGATTCCATGGTGCACAGGCGCAGAGCAACGCAACGCTGGAGTCAGTGACTATGGAGGAGCTCATCGCATGCGAGTCGGAAGCACATCCAGGTGCCGTGGGAGGAGAAGTGCAGCAGATGCCTGGAGAGGATTTTGCAGAGAGGCTACTTCAGAAGAAGCAACTTAAGTATGAGGATCTTCTTGATGTATTGGCTAAGGCTGCATTAGAACCACAACGAAAGCGTCGTGTGTGTATCGATTCAGAGGATGCGAATGTTTCATGTTGGGTTTTCGGGGCTTATGGAGGCGCCACACCAGGTGTGACAAAGAGGACTGCTGAGAGGCCCATGCTGACGAAGCTCGTCAACAAGTTCATGTCACAGCAGCTTCCAGGAATGACCTGGTCTTCATTTACGATATCGTACAACGTTGCATTCGCTCCTCACCGAGATAAGGGCAACGAAGCAGGGACACAGAACATCCTTGTAGTAGCAAGTGACAAAAACATGTGCACAGGGGGAGATCTATGGCTAGAGCACCCGGATGGTGAACATGTGAGGCAAGTGTCCGACAAACGGTCATTGCGTGGGATTGTGATGCCGACATTGAGAAATCCAGTAGTCTTCATGCCTAATCGTTGGCATGGCACCGCTCCTTGGTCGGGGAATCGGATTGCATTAACTTTCTTCACCACGCGCGGAACAGAGTCTTTCAGTGAGGAGGAGAGGGTTAGATTGAGAGACCTGGGATTTTGGTGCAGATCAGCAGCAGAAGCCGCAGCAGCATCATCAGAGGAGGCGCAGGACACCACAGCTGCTACACAGGCAACTTCAACCGGTGTCGGCATGCATGAGGACCCTAAGTTTCCTAACCCCGCGACGACCGAGGATTCAGGGGCCCAGGCGACTGATGGGGTCCAGGATTGTGGTCACTTCAGGGACGGTTTTCAGGGCTTCGTAGCCGAGACTGATGGTGCCTCGGTGTGCTCCTTCGATTACGAACCGTCTGATCCGGGCGGCGATGAGGTGCAGAGTCGGTTGATTCCAGTTGCGCCGCCTTCTTATGAGGCGGAGGGCGAAACACCGGTATCCATGGAGGATCCTTTCTTCTACGCACACAAGAAGGCTCCGGAGCATACTGCTGCGGACTACGGCTCTCGAGGTACATTGCGACCCCATAGGCGATTGAAGGCAGAGGATGTTGCACAGGGATGTTTATCCATCGATCTTACTGGACCGTTCAAGGTTGGTTTGGGAGGGTATAAGTATGCTCTTGTAGCCAACTTCAATCCAGTTGATGCTCCACCTTTGTACTTCATGCGACCACTTCGACGACGCTTGAAGGAGGAGGTGGTGGCCGCGACATTTGACATCATTTCACAGGTGCACTCGATGGCAGGTTGTAGACCAGAAGTCGTGCGCTTGCATTCAGACAATGCGGCTGAGTTTGTGTCCACAACCATGTGTGAGGAAGCTGCCAGGAAAGGTTTGTATAAGACCACATCAGTACCGTATGAGCATGCGAGCAACGGTCGAGCAGAAAGAGCGATCAGGTATTTGAAGGAAAAGGCTACTAAGTATATCCTTGAATCTGGTGCTCCTGCTGAGATTTGGCCTTATGCTCTTGCGGAAGCAGCCTTGGTGCAGCGTGCCGAGGTGACGGGTGCTAGATGTATGAAGGGGCAGCCGACTCCCTGGACAACGGTGGCAATCTCAAAGCACGGGGCTGAACCCTTTACATCGAAAACAGAAACAGCGCGATTTCTTTGTAGGGATGAGCATACAGCCAGTGGTGCACTTGTCTTGGTTAAGCGAAATGGTCAACATGTTGTCGTGAGATCTCGTTTGCCAGCTATCATTCCGGCAGAACAGAAGACATGGAGAACACATACGACTCCTTTGGGGGACATGGTTTGGATCTCAAACCGTGGTGATGTGCAGGATGCGGATGCACTTCGAGATATCGGGCAAGATCTAGGCTTAGTAACCTATGAGGAGAGTACCTTTCCTGCTTCAGGTGATCGATGCTTCCTTTCAGGTTCGGTTGGGAGTGCTCATGCAAGGACCGTGCAGAGTAAACCCAATGCAGAGAACGCAGGGAAGTACCATCTTTTGTCGTACGAAGAAGAGAATGCCGGGAATGAGATCGAAGCAAGCCTTCTTGAGGCGAGTGTCGCGCCTGCTCAGGCGGAGACGGTGGATCTAAAGGGGTTCTTTCAGGGTGATCGACAACAGCAGTGGCGCGAGTCACTGATTGCAGAGTATGCCAAGATGGATGGTGTTCTTCGTGAGGTGCGCCGGGCAGGATTGCGTGAGTACTTGAACATCTCCCCTGAGGCCAAGCTGCCCAGGGAGATTCCATCAAAGGTAGTTCCAACCTTGAAACCATCGGAAGATGAGAAGGCGAATGCTGACGGCTTCATGGAGAAGAGTCGTATCTGTGCATGTGGCAACTTCGAAGAAGGCACAGACAACAACGGAGAGCCATGGTCATCATCAAACATACCGCCTGAGATTGTGAGATGCTTCGTGTCCTTAGCGGCAAAGGTGGAGAGTTGGACGTTGGGCGGTCTTGATGTCGAGGCGGCTTTTCTCAATGCGGAGATCACGGGGGACCCTGTGGTAATCACTCCGCCGAAGATCATGAGGGACCTCGGCATCGTCGGGGACGACACGGTATGGGTGGCTGAGCGCAACATCTACGGCCTCAGACGGGGGCCGACGGAATGGGAGCGAGAACGGGACACGAAACTTGATAATGCAGAGCTTCCACCTGGCGATGGGGACACGCTGGGTACACTCCACATGGTTCCTTTGAAGCTGGCGGCAGGCCTGTGGAAGATCATTGACAGCGCGGGGGTGATCAGGGGTGCGTGCTGTGCATACGTTGATGACGGACTCATCGTGGGTGACATTGAGGTGGTAAGACGGGTGACATCCTCGATCAGGAGCTCTTGGGCTATAAAGGGACAAGGGGTACTTGTGAAACCAGGTGCTCACGTGGATGGCCCTTTACAGATCGATGATGATTTTGCTTTGAAGCCTGTCACGGCGATGAGGTTCCTTGGTGCGGAAATCAGTGTGCGTGAGAGTGGACTGTCCATCGGGCAATCCAAGTATGTGGCTCAGGAGCTGCGGTGCCGTGGATGGTTGACGTTAAAGGGTAGTGAGTCGCTTCCAGTTCCGGATGAAGGGCTAAAGGGTGCGGAACCGCGGACTGAGCAGTTCGAGGCAACCAAGAGGTTGGCACAGAAGGAGTGCGGCACTCTTATGTGGTTAGCCCTCCGATCGCGACCGGACATTGCGGCTTGCCTAGGCATTGCAGCGACTCAGATAACATCGAGACCGGGTGAGAGTTTGAGACTTTGCAAGGGGATTTGGCGGTACTTGAGAGCCACATGGAATCAAACACTGTTGTATTCTTTTGCGGAAGCGGGCGAGAATCCGGCTCCAGAATCGCTGGAGGGCTCATCCAAGTGGACCTTCAGAATCGTGTCGGATGCATCGCTGGCCCCGGGAGGTTCAAGATCGAGAAGCGGTGTAGCATTGTTCCTTGGAGATCATCTTTTGTATTGGAAATCACAAAGGCAGGCATTGGTTGCTTGGTCAGCGACCGAAGCCGAAGTTGAAGCGACAGCTATAGCTTTCCAGGATGGCTTAAAGTTGCACGCGGTGATTTCTGAGTTAGTGGATGGCACGGTTCCAATCCGCGCTTTCGGGGACAATGCAGGTGCTATACTACAGCTGCTGACCAAAGAAAGATTTCATGAACAAGCCATGCGAACTCGCCACTTCGCTATTCGAGTAGCTTACCTGCGGGACTTGGCGAGCCAGTATGATATCATGATCTTGCATAAGGGCACGAATGATCTGGAAGCTGATGGGCTGACCAAGGTCCTAGGTCGTGCTAAGCTAGCTACTGCAAGACGGCAGCTGCGCATCATGTGAGTGCGTGATTGGGGAAGCTTGAAGACTCAGGCGAGTGTTCATGTTGAGGGATGAGCAGATCGATGATAAACGTGCTGCTCTCATTTTTCCGTTTGAACGAAGTCTTACTCTCAGGAGTGGCTCATCTTTTGCACCACAAGCTCAGAAGGAATAGTCCAGGGTTTGTGCTTTAGGGTAGGATGGCGCAGTCGTTCCTCACTGGAGGCAAGAACAGAGTCAAGAGCCCGAAAAAAGAAAGAAAAGAGGCCATAGGCTGGTCCACTAATCCCCTATGGGCCTGGGGAATACGCTGTTGCTTTGTCCTCTATGCGCCAGTGCATCATTTACAGTTTGGAGATCTGGCCACGTTTGAGTCTCAGCACGTGCGTGCCCGCACATGCCGAGAAGGAGGAGTGTTGATGATAGGCCAGATGCTCCGTGATGTTTTAGCCAATGCTCATGATGGTCGAAGTATCCGTCTGTGAAGTATGGCTGTAATTAAAGTCGCAAACATGCTTTCCAATCCTTTCACT
>BGNK01001310.1:101647-139320 GCA_003297005.1 Symbiodinium sp. clade A Y106 | reverse complement strand
GCCGGGGCTTTTTCGGTTTTAGGTAGGCTCTCTTGGTTGTCGTTTATGTGGCTCGGGGATGGACGACGATGACGACGGACCCTTTACCCCAATTAGGCGAACGAACATTCCTGAACGTTTTAGCCCAGTCACAGACAGCGGCTCTCCAGAGAGGCCGAGCATTGCCAACCAACAGCACTTGCAACAACAGCACTTGCAACAACAGCAGCAGCAGCAACAGCTTCAGCTACCAGCTTCGGCAGTTGCAGCAGCTTTTCCTTGTCATAACCAACATTTACCTCGCAGCTGTGGCAGGGCGAGAGGGAAAAAATACTGAACTGGCTGACTTCACATGTGGGCCACAAGACCCGAGTCGATGCACAATCATGCTGTGTTAAATACGAATGCGTGTTGTCACACATCGCCCCCTCGACGAGGGTCCACAGCACAGGTCCTTAGGACCGTGAGTCAGCGACTCATGCACATGAGACGACACAGACGCACATTTGCGAACGGAACTTGTGAAAGGCCTGTCGTGCCAGCGGCTTTGTATGCAAATCAGCATCGTGCTCATCTGTATCTACAGGTTCTACGGTACAAGCTTCCTGAATGGCATCGGCGATGAACCCCAAACAGATGCGTTGGGTCTTCTTGAGATCTCATCTTGCGGCTGTAACCGTCTTCATTGCAGCACGTGCAGCATCAGAATCTGTGAGCAGGGCACAAGGCACTGGACTGCCCACAACGCTTTCTACCACATCCAAAATGGGCAGAAGGCTTTGCAAACATTCTGCACCGGCGACCGTGTCGGCCTCGCCAGTCGATTTAGCTGTTGACTGCTGGCGACGGGACGCCCAATCAATCAATGCATGTGTCGATCCATCGGAACTGGATAAGTACACAATCCAGCCTGAGGTGCTGAGGGCCGTGTCCAAACATCCCCCATGGTCGGCATCAACCAACACCTTCATCATCATGTCAGAAAGGTTGGAACGACGAAGTCTCCAGAGAATGCCATAATTTAGAGGGGACTCCAAGTACTCAAACAAACGCCGCATTCGCTTTTCAGCTGCAGCCGACCATTTCGAAGCATATCGGCCTAAGAAACCTGGAGCAAACATCATATCGGGGCGTGAAGACCTAGCTAAGAAAAGCACGCACCTAAACGTACAGCTGTGTCCGTCTGCTTCGAAGGCAAATGACCGTACTCGGACTCAAGACATTCATCCGTCACGGGTGTGTCAGCCTTTCTCAGGGGACCTTGGATGGCGGGTGCCGTTTTGTAACGCTGCAACAGCATTGCTGCATATGCCGGCGGGGCAACTGTAGCGGTCACGGTCTGATGTGAAGCAAAGTTCAAAGGGTATTGGGTCCCTAAAAACCGATCTATGTTTTGAACTTTCCCATGTTAACTAAACCCATTGGGCTAGCGTGTGCTCGGCTGCTTGCTTGGGCTCGCCCCCAAAAAGTACATCGTCCACATACACGGCCATGATGCAAGTGTCGTCTGGCGACAACCACAAACCCTTCTGATTGGCAATCGGCTGCCAACCATGCTTCAGCAACTGTGAACGAAGATGGGCACCAGCATGCGGGTGCCCGTAGAGAACACGTATCAAGCGCACAACGGGCTCCCGCATGGATCGTGCACGCTGGGGAAAGAGATGCATCAAAGACTTCGGGATTTTCAACCATGTGGCGTTGCCGCCCAGCAAAGCTTGGCACCGAAACCCACGACAAGTCGAGCATTGTGAAGATCAACTGGTGCCGCATACATGCTGTCAACCGACCACACAACATGCTCGGCAGCAATACGAATGAAGTTTCCAGTGCACACAAGTCTGGCCTTCCAATTTGCATCATCTAGGCTGGACTGTCCGAGCTCTTCGTAGTCCTTAATGCCTATCAGCATTTTTCCGCCAACCATCTCAGCCGATGGGTCCTTTGCACGAACAGCACCCCACTCATCCAACGATGCCATGTCCAAAACGTCATTCGATGCCATATTGTTGATTTCACCCTGCTTGGCTTTGTTAGCTGCAGGACAATCATATAAAGGATCCCAGGGTTCAATGTTCTTTGTGACAAGGCCAAACACTTTGCAAGCACTCATGGCAAATGAAGCTGCTGCATGTTCGCCTGATGACGCCGCTTGCTCATCACGAGCGGGACGAAGCTCTGTCGTAGAAGATGAACCCTCGCCAAACGATGACGGTAACACTGACTCTGAGCCGGGAGGAGAGTTTGTATCCACTACATCCGGAGTGGGCTCTGGAACCTCATGTGGATGGACACCGTCGTCGCCCCCACGCTCCTCCCGCGGAAGAGTGACATATTTATGTGCCGGGGCATCCGATGCACCACATGCCAGTGCCGCGACATCCAGCACCGACCCACATGCACTACGGAGGCCCGCCCTCCACAGCTCATGAGCACATGTACGCCCAGCAGCCGATGCGGCCAATTGCTGGCCCTGTGTATTATTCCAGCACGGCACTTGTTCGTTCCTATTAACTGGGTAGATTAACGGTTAGATCCCATACTGGGGGTGATGATCGGAGGATTATAACTCAGTTGCTTGATCTGATCCTTCGGCCGCATGCCAAGAAATTGAGCACATAGTTCATGATTTCGCCAGAAATCCCGTCACAAGGATCGCAAGTCGCACGGCCCGTAAAAGTTTGTATAGTCTTCTGTGGAATATCTACGTTCACTCACCATCGATCCATATATCACGAGGATCGTGGTCCGTCGCGATTCGAAGAAAAACCCTAAGTCCGAAAACCCTAATTCAAACATACATACGTGCACACATACACATACACATATACATTATACATGTTACATTATACCGTATACGTATACGTATACATATACATGTACATGTACATATACATATACATATATACATATACATGTATATGTGCAAATTTCCACGCGTGCATGCATGCATACATACACGCACACATATACGTGTATACTAGTCATATATACTTATACTTTAATATATATGTACACATTCGATAGACGGTGAAGATCAAGATCGATCTGTGCTGGGAACGAGAGCCAGCCCTGGGCATGCACAAAATATTATCGCTCCTCTTTCAGCTTCGAAGTTTGAGTGCATCGATCAGCACCTGGTCGAATCGAGATGTATGCAGGCAAAGAAGTTGCATGATCTGACAACTGCATGTGACAATCTGCCAGACGTGTTCTGAGCTTCGTGTGATCATCTTGATGCAACAGGGTTTTGTTCCAGCGCCGGCCATGCATGAAGCATGCATGAAGGCAACTTCTCGGGAACTTCTCAATAAAACGCTAGCGTAATATATGTAGGAGCTCCAAACTTGTTCGGGGAATAATGAGTTCAGTTTTTTATTTGCAGTAATTAGCAAATCCTAGCCATGCCTTCGATCGAAGCTAGGAATTCTCGGAAGTTGAAAGTGGAGCAGCTTTCAACGCTGTTCTGGCAGACCATGTTCCAAGACATCAGGACTACAGGAACAGCGGTCCCCACTAATAGGTTGAGGCATCTTGCTAGCAGGCAAAGGCTGCTTTTTGCTTCCCAAGCAAGCGGCAGAATGTTCACTGAGGGGATCGTGAAAGACGCTTTGAAGAAAGTGGTGACAGACCACGCCATTGAGCTTCCACCACGGCATGTGCGAAATCTTGCAACACGCTGTAGTTCAAATCTGTGCGGTCACTCCATCAACGTTTGAGCCAGGGCGTTAGCCTCCTGGACGTCAACTGCATGCTGCTTTGCACGCTGATCCGGGTAGAGCTCCACGTCGGGGAGGACGTCGTTCTGAGGAGGGCGGCGGTCCTTGCGAAGCTGCTCAAAGCTTTTTTCTGCTGCTGTCAAGGGGTCCCCTGTACTGGCAGGAGCCTTCAATTGCTGGGCCACTCGTTGCACCTGATGTGTCAGGTTGCTCCGCTGTGTAGAGTCTAGAGCGGCGAGCTGGTACAGCTGGTGGCGCGGGGAGCCGAGGGGTCTGCGTCGGTGGGGCACGAAAGTGCCACTTGTTGTCTTTGTGCTCCTGGGCGCGGGAAGTTCGCGGCATTGCATGAACCGTCGAGTAACTGAGAAGAATTACAGCCGGGCTTCTGCTCCTGCTATGCCCTGATGCACCAAGTTGTTCTTGTCTGTGGTGCTTCGTGCTTCCTGGGGTTGCACTGGGGGCTGCGAGAGTCCCTGCGGGATCTGCGCGGGGTGTTGCGCCGACTGTCCAAGCTGTGGGTCTGGCAATGTCTGCGTTCATGAGATTTACGCGGGCTGTGCGTTGCCTCGGCGTCTTCTGCTGTGATGGCAGGGCTTTCGGTGGGTTTTTAAGCCAATCTATCCATGTCGAGTCGGCCACAGCAGCTGCATCGGTCTTCTCATCGGAAGGCCCCTCAGGCCATTCATAGTCACCGCCAACCCACAGGAACGGGGCATCTTCGGCGGTGTCGTGCTGCTCATCTTAAGTCGTGACAGCGGCCAGGATCGGCAGGCCACTGCCCCTCATCTTCATTGGCAGGCCATTGCTCTTCCTCAGCAGCTTCCCACTGCTCTTCCTGACCCGGGGCATCATCGGCAGACCACTGCTCCGTATTGGTTGCCACCCTGGTCCAGCTGCTCCGGCAGGGGATCGTCCCCATCAGCTGCCCAGTCCTGATCGGCTTCGCGCTCATCTTCATGCGGATCGGCAGCTTCACACTGCACGTCTTCGGGCGCCCACTGCTCGTCTTCATCGGGATCGGTGGCCCACTGCCCATCCCTGCCCGTCCTGATTCACTGATCGGGATCGGCGGCCCACTGCCCGTCTTGATCATCAGTTCCCATCCCCATCAAGCCAGTGACAGCTGCCAACACTGCCGATGACCTGCGGGGGCTCGCTCTCCAGCTCCGCTTCCGAAACTTCCGGATCCATCCCAGCTGCTTCGCCAGATTCCACATACCCTTGGTCCCTTGGTGGGCTGCTTCCCAATCGAAATCACTGCCATCCTGCGACAGATCTCCACTAGCTTGCAAGTGTACTAGATCTACAGGGTGTAGTGGGGGAAGGTTCAATCATTAGGGTTTCCAAAGGGTCCTGGGCATAATACCGCATCGGCTGATTATTCGAGCCATCGTGATCCACCTCAGATCGGTTCAGCCGGAGTACAAACCCCTCGAAATGCTCACTCGCGCCGAACACGCGTGTGGACCTGCAGTTTTCCGGGCCAGGTCACCTTTGGCAATTCATCCTCCCCCTCCTTAGATAGCAGATAGGTTTTCAAATATGTTATAATAGTTTTGGATTGCAATCACATTCGTGCTCTCAACTTGCGATATACAGCAACCTTGGGAGCAGGAGCCAAACCGCCCTCTTCTTCCCAATCATCTTCATCACCGTCATAATTCCGTGTCGGATCCACATCCTCAGTTGCACAAAGAGAATGAAGACGAACATAATTTGCGCTATACTCAAATTTGTGCAACCCAAATCAACTAATTGTTTACCGTGAATAGGTCGAAGCAACTCCCGGGACCTCATCGGAATGCAAACAAAGCTCGGCCTCAGCGCACGAAATCGCCCTGGAAGAATGTGTTTTCACGTTTGTGTCGTTTTAAATGTGAATATGTATATGTATATATATATATATATATATGTATTTGTGCGTGTGTGTATGTGTGTACGTGTGTATGTGTATATGTGTGTATGTGTATATGTGTGTATGTATGTATGTATGCATGCATGCATGTATGTATGTGTGTATGTGTATATGTGTGCAAATGCATATATGGTGGCTCTGTGTATATGCATGCTGCTCAGTCGCGTCTTCCCACGCAGGCGCAAGCGTTTCGAGGGCTGCACGTCCTTAGATACAAACGCGGAGCCGTTTTCACGAACACCAGTGCTGAGCATAGAAACTTCCTATGCGTGTATAGGCAAGGATCACTGAGGTGGCCGGAAGACCTCTTGCTAACCAGTGGTACTTGCGAGTCCTGCCCATGGAGCTTTGCAGCTAGTCAACTAATCTATGACCAGGTTCATCCGTAGGGGCCAGGGATGAATCCCAAGGCTGAGTCTCGTCACAGTCCATGGCTACAGTGGATCGTCGGGCCCTTTGAAGCAGTTTGGAAAAAATACTTGCTGTCGTATCTAGCCAACCGTCCATAGAGGTTAAGCTCTACTGTGACCTCCGTCAGTGACGGTGTGCGCCAGATGCTGTTTATCCCCTGAACAGGCGAAGAAAGGCGGCCGTTTGGCCACATGCCTTCGACACCGCCTAGCTCGACTTACAAGTACACATGTGCACACGGTACCGATCTTCATTCGGCCGGCTTGATAATGCTCGAGGACTTATGCAGGCCAACATCAATTCGTCATACTTTCAGTGATTCCCAGCGGGAAATCCCCGCCACCGTCATTTACGGGAGTGCAACTCCCGGAGAGATGTCAGAGAAGACGATCCACACCGTCGCTGATCAGGCGACGCGGAGATCGAAAGGGCAGCAAGTTGCAAGGCATCCTTGTGTTTGGCACGGACCCCCGAGAAATGGGGGTGGCACCCCGGCCACTTTAGCATTACGGGCTTCGGGCTGATCTGCTAAAAGTTCATCACAACTGCAGCATCTTTTACAACAATATCAGCATTGTTCCGTTCTTTGTTACGTTCCAGCCTTTAGCATGGTCCTTGCAATTGTTGTATCACAGCATCAGCCTGAACCCTACATCATTACGATTGCTCCGCACATGTTCGTTTTGAGCCAAAAGCTCCCCTGCTGTGCTTATCGGCAACTGTTGTTGCAGCTTGCACCCACTCTGGCAATGTTTCAAAGGCTTCCATGACAGCTCTGATTGATTGTGTGAACGCAGCTGTTTGTAACACAGTAACACAAGCTGCAGCATCATTTTGAGATTCATGAACATGAATCAGCATCCTCCACCCCGGTGGAGCATCACACCACCTACAAGTACAGGCATGACGGGAGCCTCCATCAACGGTGTTCGCCACCCAACTACCACATCTAACCTACCACCATCGCCACCACCTCCGATGCACAACACAGTGCAACTCCACGGTGGTCACATTTACAATCAACAAGCGCATATGCAACATACTGCCACGAACCCAAGTTTTTCCCACCAGCCCCGCCGCGCACAACCTAACATTCACCCGGTGAACCCACCAGGGACCATCGCAACATCACAAATAATAAACATGCAAGCACCATCCCCACAACGCCACTCGCCGCCTACAAAAGGGAAGGCTACTTCCACCAATACCTTTCGATTCTGTACAAACTACAGAGCACTGGGACAACTGGTGGCGTTTTTAAGACACAACTGGTCGTCGTATTGGCTTCGGTACGCAGCGCCTTGCTAGGACCTTCACATCACATGCAGCAAGCACACCAGTGAAGCAGTCTTTGTGAAACTTCTGGCCATGCCTGAGCCCGGCGAATTGATCTTGATATATCTTGATCAGGTCGCCGCGGCCTATTGCTGGGAAGAAAAACTCAATTTGGCCAAGCAGCCAGCCGTGACCCAGCTGGTCAAAGAGCTCGTCATCTACATGCAGGAGCTCCAGGACAACTACAACGACAGCAACACAACTACAACCACCGGGGACAAAGAGGAACAGAGCAACACAGAAGATCAACCCAAGTCAACAGGGTCGGAGCCGAACAGCAATTCGGAAGCAAAGCCAGGACGCACAGATGTGCATTCCACCCATCGCAGCCACTGACGCCATCGAGCAGTTGATTAGTGCAGCAAAACTGCATCTACATCTGCCACAAGCGTACAACAAACGCAGTCAGCACAGCCCCACGCACACCCCCACCACACCTCGCAAAGACAACGGTGCAGCAATTTGACAGCACGCCCGAAACCGAGGCGCGAGGCATCAAACGTTCACCGTCTCCAACCCACCTTCCACCATCCTTCCAACAACCACACCACCACGAACTTCGTCACCGTTCTCATCAACACACGGTCCATGCACTGACAGTCCAAGCAGCCCCGCGCCCAATTCAATGACGGGCATGCGTTTCCCAGGAAAACTCTTAGCAGGAGCAAAGAGACAGCGACAATCCACGCAGTGGGTAAGCGGCACGAAAAAAGCAATCCACGCATGGACCCACGGCAAATCTTTCAGCAACCACAACAGCCCAGCACGTGGCTTACTGGTGTCGACTGGTGTCTACTATGACAGTGGCATCCTCCGCTGGTTTGGAAGCCTCAAAGATGCCAGCGACAAAAAAAGGAGACAATGCAAACAGTACATGGAAGCCACTGCCACAGCATTCCCCATACTAACAGCTGCACAACAGGACTCGTTACGCACGGCAGCGGTAGCATGGGGCATTCCATGCAAAGCCATCGACAAATTCTCCAACCCAGCTCTCATCAAGCTGGTCTCCATCATTTCTCAGATGACGGAGGGACTCCTGCAACTTGTGCACCCACACACCCCCAAGGGCAGCAAATCGCGCATCAATGCCCGACAACTCAAACACTATACACAAATTTTGGAGTCAGGCAGACGTTTCCTGCAAATCTTGGCACCACATGCCAAGGGCTTCACATGATATACATCAAGTTGTGTTAGGGATTATCACTTCTGCTGAGAGCTTTTCAGTACCGTAAAGAAACATGAGAAAGCGCAGTTCACCAGCCTACAGCGAAGTTTTCAAGCGTCGCAGGTTTTTCACCACACACACTTTGGACACTTTTAGACAGTCACACATCGTCTACTGTCGCGTCTCTACCAACCAGAGATACCAAAGGTTTGTTCACATTGGCAGCAGCCACACCACTATGACACGGCGGGAAATCACCCGCAATCGCAAGTACAAACAACTTCGAGAACACTTGTTCAAGCAGGACTTTCGCTTCGTTGGTGGCACAAACACAAGTGCTACAACCTTTTCGTTCCTGTGGTCCTTCAAGCAGCCATTCCAGCACAGGAGCTTAAAGCCACAGAAAACACACTCATTCAGCACCAACCCAAGCTTAATTTTCCATTCAGTTGCTCCCACATGAAGGGAGCGTTCTCCGGCTTGAACAAAGCAGCCAACAACAAACGCAACGGCGCCCGCACTGTGTGGGCCAAGCTGCGTCGACGCAAACTCCACCACTCCATGCGAGAGTTTGCCAAAACACCGCTATCCCAAGACAGAAAACGAGCCTGGACTACAGTTTCACAATTGTGCGCGAACACACGCGCACGCTTTGACACCGTAAAGTGGAGCTGTAAACTCAAACCGAACCGACCCTCCTTGCGCAATCCTTCCCCATAACCGTGTGCAAAACATGGTGCTAGACTGAGTTGGATGACGCTGATGGTTGATGCTGGGAGTCCTACCTTACCTTCTGGGATCCCCTATGTTCTAATCTCTATCTTGGTTCCCTTAGATTCGGACATGGTAACGGGGGCCGTTTCACTCCTCGCCTGCAGCCCTGACTTTCGCACTGGAGAGAGACTTGCCACTACAACACGATGATGGCTTGGGAATTCTGGAATTTTTTGCAACTGCTTGAAGCATCGCCTGCTCCAAGAGCGATCGCTGCTCGAATTCTTGAATTCGTTCGACAACTCCGACGAGGCAGCCCAACCTTGGAGGAAGTCCCTCTGGTCGCAACATACTGGAGACGAATTCAACAGATATGCAATGTGGCACTGGACGCCACAGAGCCGATAAGGCACTGGGTGCCCCCATCAGTATTTCGCGAGCTCGTGGTTGTGTACTGGAGAATTCGTTTGCCTTCGTGGTACCTGGACCACACCCTGGGGGAGCCTCGGCGGTGGGGCCCACGACGTGCCTGAGACTACGAGTACAGGCTCCAGTGGGATGCACAATATCCTGCAGGACACATTACAGCACTGAATTCATGTCTGCAGGCTTGCTCTCATCTGCATGTAGAATTTGGCTGGTTTTTCACCGGTACGATGAGGATATCTACGTTTACACCAGTGCAAAAGTACGAAGCAGTTGAAACTGGGGCTGCGCTGGACTGGAGTTCTGCTTGGATATGGAATTTGCATGTATTTATTTGTGAGGACACCTGCTCACTACAACAAAAGCATCCTGCATGATGCAAGCTGATTGGCAACATATGGCATGTTGCTTTCAATGCGTGGGAAATGTTGGGACGACCAATTCAGTGCATTCTGCTGGATTGGGAACTTGTATGTCTCTTTGACTGGCTGCTACGACTGCATGCATGCCACTGGAGAATTCTGCTTGGATGTGAAATTTGCGCGTATTTATAGCTGGCTGCTTCAGTCGAGGAGCATTGTGAGGACAGCTGCTCATTACAACAAAGTATCCTGCATGATGCAAGCTGCATGGCAACATATGGCACGTCGCTGTCAATGCAGTGGAACAATGTCGTGGCGACCAAATCTGCGAATTCGAGTCTGGTTGATGCAAGTACCTTTACATGGACACTGAATTTGACTGGCTATACTATTGACCGAATTTACAGCTGCATGTATGCAAAACGAGGGAATCCTGCAAGGTTATGAAATTTCTTTGTCTATATGCCTGGATACTCGAGTCGAGGAGTATAGCATGGAGATGCTTATCATGGAATCACCCTGCACGGTGCACCATTGCATAGGGAATGTGGCAGTGATTCTCAGTTATCCTTGACTGGGACGAACTAAAGTTTCCTGCGAGCTGCATGCATTGGATTTCTGCAAGAATATTTCACGCTAGAGGTCTTCGTGCGCATGCCAGCGGTCTGCATGATTTTCTGCACAGCAACGTACGAGTGGATGCATGGGAAAGCCACGTGTCGGTAGGTAAGTGAAAGTAGCAGTGGACAGTCTCACAGGTCTTTCCCAGGGCTGAACTAGGGGGTGGGTTGCCTACTGGGGTTAGGCATTTGCACCTGAGGAGAGACTGCTGTCAGTGGAACTTTCTGATATGCTTGCGTACTTGTGTCTGTCGTTGAAACTAGTTCCTTCTGACCGCGCGATCTGTGGCGTGAATCTGCTCTGCAGACTGTTAATGAATGCTGAACCTATATTCGCTGCAGACCTTGCCAGGCTGGTCCGAGTGTGAGTGTCAAAAAAGCAGTTACTACGATCAGCAATGCCCGCATCCACCATTCACGCTCTACACAAACTCTCCAGCAACCTACGACGCAGACAGGCACAAAAAACTCTCCACACTGTCCTTCGGAAAAGAAGGCTTCGCGCACCACCCGCCAACAAACCCATCTACGTTCAACCTCGCATGCACCCTACATTTGCAAAACATTTGCAGCAATGCCTCCGAGACAGCACTGCAAGACACAAGCATTCACTAGTGCCATTTCACATCCCCAGCATCAACATGGTGTGCAAAAAACATCCACCATTACAACAGATTTTGCACAACTGGCGCGATGCCAACACAACCTGGATCCCGCAACAAACACCACCTTGCACCTTTGCCCCACTATGTCAGGACGTACCAGAGCAGCACATGAACAACAATCACATTGCCATACAACTGGCACAATTACAACCGCACATCCGTTTTTGGCCTACTCCGGCGAAGGCAACACAGTGCCCAAGGATTCTCACGTAGCCACACAACTTACCAGGTCACTCCAGTCCTGGCACCGACATCACCACATCGCCGCGTTTCAATTGACCAGATTAAACTTGACTAAGCTCTTTGTGACAGCACAAATTCGCAAACATCTGCTCCAAAAAGCAACATCTGAACATCCAGATGGTCAAAAACGTACAGAAGCAGTTGCCAAAAGGCATCATACACTGTGAAGATCATTTTCCAAAATCGCTTAATGTGGTACTGTCCCACATTGTACAGCCAAGCGATCTCTGCTACTTTTACCGATGAAGACATCTTTCAGGTTTCATCGGAGCCTCCCCTCACACATCACTTCGACACCTTCACCACCATCACCACAATGTTACCAGACTATCATTGGGCATTCAACGAATGGGGCCCCATTCCCCAAGCCTACATTCTTCACAAATCAGAGAAACACTATGGCAAAGGCCAACCCATAGTAGAGGAGTCAACCGGCACCAAACTCAGCATACGCCTCAAACACATTCCTCTTCTCGTCACAGCAGTTTTGGTGCTGAACTACTTCACTGTTGGAAGCACACTCATTCAGCAGTTTAGAGGAGCGCCCATGGGTTCTCCATGCAGCCCAGCACGCTGCAACCTAGCTGTTGCAGTTGATGAGCAGTGTTGGCATCACACCTACAGCCACTTGCCCCTGAGATGCCAAAGATTAGATTTAGGACAGGCCTCCTTTGGTGTCCAGATTAGATGCAGCCACTCATTTGTCAGTTTGCGGCAACAACAATAACAAAGCTTTGCATCATGGCACATTTTTTTTTCTCCTTACCTCCTTCCTCTCGCCGAATCCGTCAGTGTGTGTTTGGCTGTGTGTGTGTGTACTGTCCTCGTTCATGGGCTGAGGGAGGTCACTCTCCGTCGTTTTGCATTTCAATCGGATTGGCATGATTTTTGAATTTGCAGGGGGCAGCACGGAGTCCGCAGTTCTGTGCCAACGAAGTCAGCTCTGGATACGCTCTGAAGCAGCTGGGGATGCCAATCTGTTTGCCTGCAAGTTTTGGTTGTGACATCTTCGAACTCTTAACACTGTACATGGTGCATACTCGCTGTTGCCGACATGTAACAGGTATGAGGTGATTCTTGGATATCAAGCCGATGTTGCATTGCCTGCAACACAGTTACAGTTGTCGATAGGTCGCAGGTGCAAGGTGACCCATGGCTGCAGCAGGCAGTCAAGTCTGATTGAAGCATACATGCATGCGAGCGTAACTTCAAGTTACGCTCGCATGCATGTATGCTTCAATCTGTTTCATGTTAGGTCATCTAGGTTTCTTGCAACCGATCGTTGTGAGGTCACAGGTACGCTCCGTTGAACTGGGCCCGCCCCAGTATCTGCCCCACTTGAGTTTGCGAGTTCGACCCCCAAACCACTCGTTTTGGTTCCATGTGAGATTCTCTGAGATGTCAAAACTCTGGGTCTCTGGAACCAACCCAGGCAGTCTGTTCGACGCGACGCTGCAGCTCCATTTGACAAAGCAGTGCCATCCCTGCCCCTCGTCACGTCTACTAGTTTCAGCATTGGTTGCCTTGTGCACGCTTGCCAAGTAAAGCAGCAGGGGTCAGCGTGGGCTGGTGCGGTGAATGTTGCCAAGTGGCGGTAGGGAAACAACCGCTGGTGTGCCTTCCAAGGCGTAGCCTTCGCCTTCAAGAAGGATCGATGCTGCCCGCTTATTGTGGCGGCCAAGGGTCGCCGTGTTGGAACTGAGAATGTTTTGAATTATCCAGCGCCGGTGGGCTGCAGGCAAGCTTGGGAGCTGTCGCGCGTTGTTCAGATTCGGTCGGTCTCAGGATCTTCGGGTCCGAGGGTCGGATTTAGTGATGACGGGCTGCTGTTGGCATGCCTGCACTTAGCATCACTTGGCCGTGGCGGACCAGCAGAAATGCCAATGGCAGCAGAGGATCACGAGCACAAGCAACCAGGCACAGCAGCAAGAAGTGTAGCAGTGCGGTGTAGTAGCAGCAAGATTTAGCAACAGCAGCAGTGATGAAGCAGGGGCAAACAGCATCAGGGAGATGTTTTGTACGAACAGCAGCAGCATGAGAGGCAGGAGCAGGAGGATTTGTGGTTGTTGTGGTGGTGGCAATAAACGCCGTATCTGTAGTAGTACTAGAAATAGTAGCAGCTGCGGCAGAAGTAGTCATCGTCATCGTCGTCGTCGTAGCGGTAGTAGTACGTAGTTGTAGTGGTGGTGGTAGCAGTAGTAGTAGTCGTCGTCGTGGTGGTGGTGGTCGTGGCAGTGGCAGTGGCAGTGGCAGTGGCAGTGGCAGTGGCAGTGGTAGTGGTAGTGAGGTAGTGGTAGTGGTAGTGGTAGTGGTAGTGGTAGTGGTAGTCGTAGTAGTCGTAGTCGTAGTCGTAGTCGTAGTCGTAGTCGTAGTAGTAGTAGTAGTAGTAGTAGTAGTAGTAGTAGTAGCAGTAGCAGTAGTAGTCGTCGGTCGTGGTGGTGGATGTGGTGGTGGTGGTGGTAGCGGTACTGGTACATTGTGTGTGTGCTGGAAAACGAAGTGCGCTGTTTGGGAGCAAAATCTTGCTGCTTTTGCAAATCTTTCAATGCCAATCTTGGGGGGTCGCCGATGGGCCAAGATTTTGCTAATCTTGTTATCTCGCTTGCCTGTCGGGGGGTGGCAAGATTGCAGCCAATTTTGCCCAATTTGCAATCTTGTTAATCTTGAGTACGGGGTGGGGGCCACAATCTTGAAATCATGCAATCTTGGACCACTTGGGCCACTCACTTGCACCACTTGAACCACTTGCGCTGCTTGCACCATTGCATGAAGACTTTTGATGCAAGTGGCCCAAGTGGCTCAAGTGGCTTCAGCGGTACAGGTGGTGCCAGTGGTCCAAGTGGTGCAAGATTGCAAGATTTCAAGATTGCGGTCCCCGCACCCCCCGGCAATACTAGAGCAAGATTGGCAATAGTGTACCAGCGAAGCAAGCTTGCCTGCAATCTTGCTGACCAAGACTAGCAGACTAGCAAGATTGACTGCACGTTTTGATCGGATATCGGACCTTTTTCCAGCACACTGTACTGGTAGTGGTAGTGGTACTGGTAGTGGTAGTGGCTGTCGCTGGCGCTATCGCTGCCGCTGCCGCCGTCACTATCGTCGTCGTGGTGGTTGTTGCTGTTGTGGTTGTGGTTCTGGTGGTGGTGGTGGTGGTGCGACCAGCAGCTGCAGCAGCTGTAGTTGCCGCCGGGAATAGAGCTGAGAGCCGAGGCTGGAAGGGTGATGCGTGCACCCACTGCCACTTCTGCACACCGGAAGAAGCCAAAGTCCGTCGACGCGAGTTGCAGGACAAAGCACTGGTAGGCGTGCCAGGCTTTCCATGTGAAATTGGCAAACAGATTCTCAGGAGCAGGCGCGGAAGCTCAAGCGTGTGCGGAAGGCCGTGGAGCGAGCAGAGCGTGGTCCCTTTCCAGCCAGTAATGCTTCACTCGGCTGTTATCCTCCGCAGACGGAGATGTAGCTGAAAAACATTGCAAAGGCCTGAACCCATTCATTAATTGATTTTGAATTTCCGAACGGGCCAAATCCTGGTGGCATGCGGTGTGCAGTATGCTCTATCCAAGGTGAGGATGCCTCATTGTGGCTTTGAGAGTGCTCTGAAGCCAGAGGCCTCACGTTCTTGCTGGGCCACTTCTTGCTGAATAGCCTCTCAGACTTGTTTCGCGAAGTGGCCCTCCAGGAGGCTCAAATGCAGGGTGTGCTTGAAAGCACATAATTCACATGATGCCTAATTCATATCATGCCTCCCGATGCGCTAGCGCTGGAGGTGGGCCTTAGGAGAAGATCCTGTTTCAACACACTATCTTCTCAGAGTGCAAGACGTCCAGCCTCTCTGCCCGATGATGTGCACCACTGCCTCAGCTGTATATAGCTGGTCAGTGGGACGTCGCGGTGCGTCGTGCTCAGGTGGGAGACGGAGCGAAACTTTGCTTGATGTTCGCAACACCTCCTGCCGAAATCGCATCCTCCAGCAGTAATTACTAGATGCGACAGTGAAAGATAGTGTCAGTTCGTGTGCTGTTGCTGTTTCGTGTGGTTTGATACTTCTGCCAGATGTTGAGCAGCCGCACTTGGCAGCAGCTGCGGGCGCATCAGGTCGGGTACCTCCTCTTTCCATGAAGCAATAGCTGGAATGGGGCCTGCACTTGGGACAGGTTCGCCTGTGTTGAGTGCACGCATCCAGGCTTGCTTTGCTCAGACAGCAACCCCAAAAGACGTAACGGCTTTTGTCAGCAACTCGCAGTTCCCCTTACTCCCTCAGATTTCTGAAACCTGGCTGGCTGCTGGGATGGAAGAGGGCCGACTTGCTGTTTTTGCAGAGGTTGCAGCAACTACGACTATCACCCTTCAAGCGGCTCACGTCTAGCTCCACATTGCAAATGCATCTTCACCTTACGAGTGTGTCTGCATATATATATATATACACGCACACCCCGATGCCGAATCCTTGTGTTTCCCTGCTCTTGTTGTCCTGCACCTCAGTCTTCAGGCGCTGAGGGTGTAAGTCTGCTGCGATGTTCAGAGTCGAATCTTGGCCAGGGCCATTAGCCGGAAGGCTCGTGGAACAGCCTGGGACACCGAAGCAAGAGCATGTGCACCGCAAGCGGCAGAAGCAGCACAAGATGTAGTTTCTACAATGCAGTTTGCAGGCAACGCCCTCGAGTAACTGTTCTTCTTGTGCTCGAAGCCTGCTTGCGCACCTGCTTTGCTCATTCACCGGTCTCTTTCCGCAAAGCCTGCTGTCGCTCCTCCCTATGAGAGGATCGCGACGTGCGCAATGCGGCCAAAGCGTTTCTCTTGTTCTGTGAAGCTCCTTCCGCCAGCGTGCGGACAAACAGAGCTCGAGGCGCCGAGGAACAGCGGGAAAATTCGGCCTTCTAGCCGAACCCTGGCACAAGGCATATCTCAGCCTCCATGCAGATTCTCAATATTGCCTTTCTTCCAAATTCGGGGCTGTGTATTGTTTGCTTTGCATGTAGAAACCGCAGGCCCCCCCTCCCCGTAATCAGGCGCGTGTTGGCGCCGTAACATATGCAATAGCAGTTCAGTGGCAGCGGCAGCAGCAGCAGCATGAGTAGCAGGAGTGTAGGAGTGGGAGTACGATTGGGAGTAGGAGTAGGAGAAGTAGTGCTAGGAATACTCTACACCACCTCCATGATTTTTACATCCGCTTAGCCGCTCGATTTTTCATTTCCGGCCGGTTTTCCATGCAGTCGTATGTGCGAGCTTTGAGCATATGTGCGCTCTTTCTGGATTTTGGCTGGCCTTTGGTTCTTCAGGGACAGTCTTTTCCTTGTCCATCGCCGGGGCCCTTGATCTTCACCTTCGCGCAGTGTTGCTGCTCGACCCTCCGACCTTCGACTTCGGTCAAGCCTCGTCAGACTAGGTTGGCCCCACAGCTCCTCTGTTCAGCTTGACCACCTTGAGGATTCCAAACCTCCTCCTCCTCTCGCTGCGTTCGTTCTTGTTGGGCCCTTACCGGCCCTTGCCGGTTGTGGGTCCACTGAGGCCCGAGCCAGGCGGCACGACTTGTGCTGCAGGACCAGGTGGTAATGCGGCGGCCCGTTTAGTAGGGCCCCCCCACCCCGACCAAGAGTTATTGGCTTGAATAATCTTGTGTCCGTGGCCCCCTGGACCGAGGTTCGGGGCTCCTGGGTTGGCTTGGGGTCTGGGTGGCTTCGACCAAGTTTACAAGGGAATTGAGGGTTCCAGGGTTTGGGGGCTGGCTTAGGGTTTGGGTGGCTTGGATTGGGGGTTTTGAGGGTTTGGGGGTGGCCCAGTTGGAAGGGAGTTGGGGGAATCCCAGTCTTTGGCTTTGACTGCGTCAGAAGGGAATTGGGGCTCTGGGTGGCTTGGCATTTGACTAAGTCAGAAGGGAATTGGGGGGTGGCTTTGACTGAGTTAGAAGAGAATTGGGTCCCAGGGTTTGGGGGCTGGCTTGGGGTCTGGGTGGCGTTTCCTCAGGTTCCATGTGTCGATGGGAAGTAAGAAAGGAGTTGGATTGGAATAGAGAGGGATGGAACAGAATAACAAAAGAGTAGTGACGAAGGCAGGTCTGCCTCTCGCAACCTCAGGGCTCACGAGGGTTACCTTGCAAGTCTCACAAGACAAATTGGTTCGAGGAGGAGGCCCGCTACTGCGCCAAAAGGCACGATCAAATCTGGAAGTGCAGCGCAAATAGGCTCATCGACGCATGTCTCGCACCTTTACGGGGCCTTGGATGCCAGCGTCTTCTGGGAGACTTCCGGCAGCACGGGGCCAGCCGACGGCGACTCTGACCCTCGGCAGGTCATCTGCCACATACCAGGCCAAGGGTGGATCCGCTTTACTGGGATCTGGCACGGCCAGTTCCATTTTGTCAAAATGAGCGGTCAGAGAAATTGGGGTAACAATTCAAATCCTGCTCAACTCAATCCCACCCAGAACTACACCCTGAAACCCAAAACACGCCTGAAGCGCCGTCGATGCAATCTTATATAAATTCAGCTGGGTTCTGTAGGCCAGGATTGGGTCCAGTTTAGAGAGCTCATGTCACGGGATGCTCCGTTTACAGTTCAGGGCCGTTCAGGCAAGGAGTCAGGCTCAAAACATCTTGAAACTCTGCTGTTTGGGGTGCTGGCCAACATGTTGGAATGTTCGGCCGGCGGAGTTCGCATGGATGGGTGCCAAGGGTTGGTTTTGACATGCTGCAGTATTCTAGGTTGTAGTCTTGCTAGTGTCAGTCCAAGAACTCGAAGACCACAGCGTCCAGGAGGCTTACTTACATCAGAGTCGTTCGCCATCCAACGGCCCAAGCCCAGATGCTTCAGTGATGGTTGGCTCAGGGTTCAGTGGATTAAGGGAATGCTGTACGGACTGAACGCGAGTTCTAGCTGCATTCCAGCATTCTCATGATGATGGTAGTAAACCCGCCGTCCGACTCACATTGCCTTTCGCAGTGTGGCCATGGATTACTCTTCTGCCTCGGAGAGCGAGTTTGAAAGCATCGTGGATCCTAGGCCGAAGCATTGCTTTGTACTTCTCAGTGCCCTTGTTCATTCAACACTACTACCAGAAATCCCGCGACTGCTTTCTAGCTTGTCTTATTAGTCCTATTCTGCATCTATTGACTCTTGGCGGGTAGAAAAGTGATTTTCGTAGTATTGTTATCATCGCCCCGTGTCACCATCTCCGTGGCAATGTTTGTGGCTATTTTCACTGCTTTTGCGGATTCGCATGATATCTCGATGTGTACATCATGTCGTTATCACTGCCTCTATTTCTGTCAGTGATCTTCCGAGAAGTATTCCTACTCGTGTCGTTATGGTTGTCAGTACTCTTATGAGTCTAATTCCGAATCTTGGCTTTCTTTGTGCACTGCCATACAGCTTTCAGTCAGTGTTAATGCTCCGTTGTTATTGTTCTCACTTGTTTTCTTGTTGCTTAGCAGCATCACTTTCGTGACGGCTGAGGGCAAGGCAATCCTGCAAGCCATGAGGCGGCGCAAGGTCAATCTTTCATGCGTCACACTTCCTGGTCTCGCAAGCTTCGCTGTCGGCAAGCGAAGCCTCTGTGATTGAAGGTTGAGTTTCTCGTCTAAGGACAGTGGCCTCATTAAACGCGATGGACAGGGTATTGAGGCTCCTTGACTCGATGAGTTGCAGGCTGCGTGCAGCCGGCTCTGCGGGACGCTGATAGCTTTTCTGTTGGAGTGGGGGCGGATGAAACAGTTCGGCATTCTCTTGCTTGTCAATATCAGTTTTGTGACTGTAACTGCTATGGCTATAACCAGGTCATTACTTGAAAATTTGTCGTCGTAGCCTAAGAACCTGTGACCCAGTTGCTAAGTTAAAGGGAAACTCACAGTTGTGAACCGAATTTATCCGAATATCATCCCGGAAGCATGAGTCTGCACACTTGCGCTGTCGCTCTGACTGGTGCAGACATTGCCTACTATTCAATTATGCCGGTCCTGTCACTGCTTCCTGCTGCTGCTACCACTATTTTGACTACTGCCACCTCCTCTACTGCTGCTGCTCCTCCTCCTGCTGCTGCTGCTGCTGACTGCCACTGCCACTGCCCTGCCACTGCCCTTGCCACTGCCTTTGCCACTTTCCTTGCCGCTGCCACCCGCCACCTGCCACCTGCCACCTGCCTGCCACGGTTTTTCGTGTTCTCGTATTTATCCCGCGAGCATCGCAACGGCAAGTCTCTCCGCAGCCGTTCGACTTAAGTGTGTCCGGTCCGTTGCAGACGGTACGCTAGCTTGACTCCTCTCGTTCGCCGCTCCGTCGCCATCGCAGGCGAGGCCGTCGACGAGGGACCTCCTCATCCTTGTCGCTCATGAGATAGGACAAATGGAACGCACATGCGTCACATGATGTCTGCATTTATGCATGCATGCATGCGTGCATGCATGCATGTAAGTGTGTATGCATGTATGTATGTGTACACACACATGATTATATATATATATATATGTATATATGTATACACATAAATATTTGTGTGTGTATGTATCTATGTATGCATGCATATATGTATGAATGTAACTGCCGTTCCTGCTACCGCTGCCGCTGCTGCTACTCTACGGCTGCCTATGCCTATGTGCTGCTCAGAATTGCTATTGTAATGTTCCGCCGTAGCTGGGTTGTTGTTTCGCTGCTGTTGAGCCCGATTCATCCCATGGCATGACCAAATTCCAAAATTTATCATGGATGCTTGACTTGATGGGGTCTGTCGGCTTCCTTTGCCGAGGTTTTGTCCCAGACATCGTGCTGGGAAAAGTCTTGTCTCTTCGTGGGAGGCTTCATCGCTCTTGTGCAGGGCACCTTGGCTGTGATATGATCGGGTTAGAAATCCAGGCTCCAACTTCAAGACTGCGTCTTGACAAAGCCGATCTAGTGCTCTTTTTGCACGTCGCGTTTCCCTGCCATTCACTGCCACACACAAAGTCCTATTTGGCAATTATTTCGGCCATGCAGGAGCGGCGGAGCCCATCGTCGCCATGTTTATCGGCACCTGTGCCGCTCGGTACAGATTCAAAATCTCGAGGACGGAATTGAGGCGTTTGTGGCAGCATCTCGTACTTCGTGTCGCTTCGGCATCGTTTGCAGGAGGTCAATTACACTCGCGGCCCTAAAGCATGTAGAGCCAGATTCAATCTCAAGTTCAGATTCTGATCATGAACAAGTTCCTTCGGCGACAAGCCCCTAGTCACAGCTTTTCAAGCCAAGCTTAGTGCGAGCTTGGACTGGTGTGGATACCTGCTTGGCCCCAGTTCGATGTCATCAAGACGGCTCCTGCCGACGTCGTGCTCCAGGCACCTTGTGCGGCGTGGGCCTGTGTCGAAGACTTGGCACCTCAAGCTTCAGACTCCGACCGGGCAGGAGATGCAGACACCTTTGCTCTCCATGGCAGTCCTGGCTGCTTCGGCTGTGTGTCGGGGTTACAGCTTAAGACTCCTGACGAATGACGATAGTCCTGCCAGGCATTAGAACTGCTTCGAAGGTGCAGTTGTGTGTCTGCCTGTTAGTTGATCGAAGATCCAGGCAGTAAGCAGCAGGTCTTCTATGTTGCTGATGGGCCTTGCTTGGCTTACAGCAGCTGGAAATCGAATCTTTCTTACTTCGGAGAGCTTGGTTCCTCGTGTTTCGTTTTCCGGTGGCTTCAGCGCGCGGCCGTACCTTCCATATTTCCATGTTGTCAGAGCCGAATGTCCGGCCTCCTCACATAAAGCATGCGGTGAAGATGCAGGTTGATGCTCAAAACCGTCAGACCAGGGCGTTCCGAACAAGAAATGCAAAGGCTTCTGTGCGACTCGTAGTGGGGCTCGGGAGCAACCCAGGCGCTGTCCGTCTTTTTGCTCGCCTTCCTGTGGCAGACGCTTCTGCTCCTTGTTCCGAAATACTTTCACTGTTCTTCTGCCACTGTTCTGCCTCCTGTGCTTGCCAGACATTCGAAAGCTTAGATGGCAAGCAGAAGTTGCACTCTGCCGCTGCTGCTGCTGCTGCTGCTGCTGCTGCGGCAGCAGCACCAGCGCCAGCGCCAGCACCAACGGCACCAACAGCACCAGCAGCAGAACCACCACAGCTTTGGAATCCTAGACCTGACATGAAACCCCCAGATCTCTGGCCATGGCTTTCCTGGAACGCACTCAGCTCAAGGATGCTCGCCGCAAGCCAGCAGGCTTTACGCTGGCAAGTCCGGTACCTCAAATCGTTGCTCTTTGGCTGCTTTTCAGCTTGGCTGGCAGGGGTTGTGGCATGGGCACTTCGCACTGAAGCCTGCAGGCTCTCTTTGGACATCACGTGGTTCGACGAGAGTGATGCGGCCGGTTTGTCCTCAAAGCCACTGGGAACTTGAATGTGTTTGGAGGCATCAGAGGCTTGAAGTACTGTCATTTATGATGTTGTTAAAACGCGGACAACATGAAACCATACTATGATGCCGTCGAAAACTTTGTACTCGTCAAGTACTCGTCAACCCTGAAAACCCTGACCTTCAGCTAAAACTTCACAACACCTTTCAAGCGCTCTGGAACAACAGATGTGTGATTGCTGTTCATACAGCATTAGAAAAGCCTAAAGGCCCATTTTCCCGCTAGCAATCGGAAGCGAACATGATGGCAGCTCGGGGGCCACTTGCCGAAAACAAAGCCCGGAACCAACGTTGTACTCAAACTGTTTTCTGTGGTCGCGAACTCCAACTCTCTTGCTAGCGGCGCTGCGCTTGTTGGAGGAACGGGCCGGACATGCACTACCGGAATTCAAAAGGCTACAGTATTTTACTGTAGCAGAAATCACCAGGGACACATGCAAGATATGACTACAGTGTACTCGGCTCAAGCAAAAGAACCTTGCAGTGCTCTTAGGGTTCTGCTTGAGTTGGTAATTAGCACGGCTTGAAAAGCGATTCCAAGAGAATCTTTGGTTTATCAGCCGTATAGCTCTCGCGTTCTGTTTTTTTTGGTTCGGGGCTTTACATATTTTAAGTTTCACATTCGCCCGTGAAGCCATATTCTGGTGCTCTACATTTTAGCTGAGCTCTAGTATCTTCATTGGTGTTTGTTGGCCGCTGGTGTATGAAAAGGTCTGATACCTACAGACCTCGCACTGGCAAGGCAAAGCGCCGCAAAGACAGACGGGAAGGCCGTATTTTGTTCGGGGCGGTATTGCAGGGCTTGGCGGTCTTGCCTACTTTTCACGCGCAAGGCGAAGAGGAGGTGGAGGGGAGGTCGCCTGGAAGCCGTGCAGCGGATCCCGCGCCGGCAGAGCAGCCGGAGCGAGCGGAGCAGCCGGAGCCATCGTCATCTTCTGGGATTAGGCGGAGTCCTTACGAGGAGGTAGACGAGGATATCGCGGCGGCTTTGGACGTGCAGTTTGGAGTAGCAACAGCTGAACCTGTTCCAACACCAAAGCACCCCCTGGTAGTAACAGCTGCACCTACCAGGCAGGAATCCAGGGGCACTATCCGTTTTGCCGAGTTGAGTAGTCTTCACGATCTGCCGCAAGTCGAGCACTTTGTGCACCCATTGGAGACCATCTTCCCAAAGGCGAATCGGGGCGACGTGGTAATCTGCAGCGATCAGCATATTGATCCAGAGTTTACTCTTCCAGAGAAGACCTTCGCGATTGATTTTTTGCTAGGGCCCTGCGCGCACGTGTTTTGCGCGCTTCGGCGCCGGCTCGAAAGAGGGATCCCGCACCAGCCGTGCTATGACTCTGTAACGTTCGTGAGGATTATGGCTAGTTGCTGTGTGGTCCGTTATTTGGGGAAAGTGCCTTCGGGTCGTGATGCCAATCCAATATGGAAATTGCATGCCCCGGCGACGCCCCCGATTTAAAGGCCGAACAAAAGATGCTACTATGGGTAGGGTGTGTTCGGTCTTGCTTAAAGACTTCGATGAGAGTTTGATACTGGTTCCAGTTGAGGCTGAGGGTTTCCGAGGTACGGGCTTACCGGCTTGAATCCATACTTATCCTGGAGTAGTACGAGGCTTTCACACCGATGCTGCGCCTTAAGAACATGTAGTATTGCCCGTCTATTTTCTTGAGGAGCTTATCCGTCAGCGTTAAGGAATCTAAACCATAAAGGAGTACTGGTACCATGGCTGAATGATAAATGCGGACTTTGGTGGATCTTGGAAGCGAGCTATTCCAGACCAGTCTAAGCTTCTTGAAGGGTTCTTCTGTAAGACCGAGTCTGTGATAAAATGCGGAGTGAAAAAGATTTTCCCAGCTTATTCGGGACCCTAGGTACTTTACTTGCGTGACCGTGGGTACAGTGGACCCATCTAGGAACTTGAGAGCGGTGTGGTCTGATTTGGGGTGCTCCAGAACTTCTGTTTTAGTGTGATTTAACTTCATACCATATTCCTGAGCTACCGACTCGAGCGCGCTAAGTATGGATTGTAGTAGCACCCCCCCCTTAATATTGTGGCAACCAGGGGGGGGTTACCTCCACCGCCACCTATTTACGGGTTGCAGGGCCACCTATTTTGAGAGGGTGGGGGNGGGGGGGGGGGGGGGGGGGAGAAATAGGTGGGAAATGAAGGGTTCAATGTGTCATCCATAGGGACTGGAACCTGTCTGGCTGTACGTTGTCCTGCGCAGGCATTTTGCCTTGGAGCGAGTGTCCATGTGTCGCATGAGGGCGGAAGCTTTTGAGAGAATCCGTTCGCACAAATTCATTCACTCATAGTAAATCAAATGTTTGAAAGAGTCCGTTCGCACAAATTCATTCTCTCATATTTATTCACCTATCAGAGCCCTCTTGCACACAAGACATGCCTCGGGCGCCTGGGAAAGCCGGTCCATGGCGACTCGTTCAGACGAGCGAGAGGAAGACAGGGCCACTCAAAGGCAAGCCGATCTACACGTGGCTCTCGCCTGATGGATCAAAGTTTCGGAGCTTCTCTGACTCTGCGAACTACGCCCTCAAGAAGAATCTGCAGGAGCGATGGAGTTAGTGCATTCCGCCCCCTCAGATTTTCCTTCCCAGCTCAGGACGAAGCTCATCTTTACGACGTTCATGGCGAAGGTTACCTGAAGGCTTGGCTCAAGGGTTGCTGCGGATTCTATGTCATTTCTCGTTGCCCAGGCAACTGCATCAGGGAAGGATGTGCAGAAGCCATTGGGCGAGGTCGGGATCGGCTAGGGGTCACTGGCTGCTGTGGGCTGGGGCTCTAGGGATTGGTGCATTCCATGACAGGACAGCGGTGGCAAGGAGATGGAGAAGCCGTTGACCAAGGTCGGGGTTAGTTATCGGGCCTCACTCGGGAGTTTGCAGTGGCGGTGCAGGCTCCTGACTCGATGGGGATCGACGAGCAGGAGGCATTGCTAGGGGACCGTGTGGCTTCTTGGCTCTATTGATAGTCCTATGCCATGACTTTGCGGCCAGGTGCCTTTGGTCGCACATGTCGGCGCTGGGTCGGCTATGGCCTTGGGTTTTGTTTCGTGACCGTTACGGGTTGGGGTTATTTGCAGACGCTGGCTTGAGTGATGCTGCAAGCAGTTGCAAGCCCATAGTCCCATTTCTCCCAGGTCAACGATCCGCCTGCCGAGGAGAAGCAGAGCGAGGCGACGGGTTTGGTTTTGGATGGTTGAGGGCCGGGGTTCCGAACGGTTTCCTTCACTTCGTGGCGACTGTGTTGCAGCGCAGGATCAAGAGCATGCTTGATTGTGATGTTTTTTCAGTGCGAAGCCAAACCAAAGCATGAACACATTGCCTCTGTGTCGGTCCGATGACCGCATCCCCACACTGTGAAAACATTTGGCCTAGCGATCCTCGAAGCCTCGAAGTCTATGAAAACATGGCCCTCCGATCCTCTAGGTCATTTTAGGTCTGAGAAGTTATTCGCCATAGCCCGCGCTCTCTTTTTGTTGCCCGTTGCTGGATACTTGCTGTCCCCGGGCTGATCCTGATGAAGAAGCCGGCCGGAAAGGCCATGAAGGCCGTGAAGGCAACGAAGAAGCCGGCCGGAAAGTCAAAGAAAGGCATGCAGTCCATGAAGGCGATGAAGGCGATGAAAGCCGAGGCCATGAAGAAGGCTCGCATGAAGGCGATGAAGGTGATGAAAGCCGAGGCCATGAAGAAGGCTCGCGTGAAGGCCGTGAAGGCTTCCACGAAGTCCGGGATGATGGACGATGACAGGAAGAAAGACGATGGCAAGCCAAAGGACGATGACAAGAAGAAGGACGTTGAGAACGTCGTGCCGGGATGGGCTTGCGTTCCCTTTCGGTGCGCAGACGGCACAGTGGAGGTTGCCCAGCTTCAGGGCAGCCGGTTTACGATGTCACTGGACTTCCCGACGTCTGGCACTGTCGCAGAGCTTTTGCGTGACATGGAGCACCCGGGCTGCGACGAGTCGGGCGTCTACGAGTGTGTGGGGATGGCTGTGGTCGTCCTCAGGCGCCCGAAGACTTCGGATGACAGCAAGAAAGACCATGACAACAAAAAGGACGATGACAACAAGAAGGACGATGCCAGCCAGAAGGACGATGACAAGGGAACAGATGACGACAAGCAGGAGGACGATGCTGAGACGAGCGGAAGCTCAAGCAGCAGCATGGCTCCAGGACCTTATTCCTTGATGAGCGGCCGTGTACAGGACAGTGATCTCTTGGACTAGCAGCAACACAGCAACAAACAGCGCAACAGCAGCACCACAGCACAGCCAGCAAAGCAACAACACACAGCACGCAGCCCACAACACACAGCCCACAGCAACCAGCTCACAATGCACAACACACGGCAACACTAGCAGTAGCGGGTGCCGAGTCTCACGAGGGATGCTTTTTGAGGGTGAGGTTTGGGTGTGCTCGCGGGGTTGGTGGGTTGTAGATTGCACATCCTAGGCATAGGCCGGGTCTAGCATGTGATTAGCGAGGGCAAATCGAGCACACCCTTCGATGCATCTTCATGCCGTCGTGATGAGAAAGGAGTGGCCGTGCGGTTTCGGGTTTTTGCTTGGTCCCTGCCCGTTCCCTCGCCCCCTAAAGTGTTCATTCGGGGAGTTCCGGGCACCAGACCCCCATGTGGGCCCAGCGTAGGAGTGCCTATCGAGGTCCCCGCTTGAACCCTCCCCCAAAGCCCAAGCCCCCCTTTCGCCCCCCTCTCNTTGCCGGGTGCCTTTGCTTCGTTGCGTGGACTTTGGACTTGATCGAGGATTCATCAGCCACGACTCCACGGAGCACGGCACGAGCGGCGCCTGATGCGACTGCTGGGGCCTTGGTTTCGCTCGCGGTGCTCTCACTGTTCGTGCTCTTGGCTTCGTCCGTAGTTGTCGTGAGCGGATGCTAAGGTCCCCGAGCCTGGACTTCCTGATCCTGCGGATGTTTGGGTCTCGGTGCTGGGTACCTTTGCTTCGTTGCTTGGACTTTGGACTTGATCGAGGATTCTTCAGCCACGACTCCACGGAGCACGGCACGAGCGGCGACTGATGCGACTGCTGGGGCCTTGGTTTCGCTCGCGGTGCTCTCACTGTTCGTGCTCTTGGCATCGTCCGTAGTTGTCGTGAGCGGATGCTAAGGCCCCCGAGCCTGGGCTTCCTGATCCTGCGGATGTTTGGGTCTCGGTGCTGGGTACCTTTGCTTCGTTGCTTGGACTTTTGGACTTGTTCGAGGGTTCTTCAGCCACGACTCCACGGAGCACGGCACGAGCGGCGACTGATGCGACTGCTGGGGCCTTCTTGGTTTCATTCGCGGTGCTCTCACTGTTCGTGCTCTTGGCTTCGTCCGTAGTTGTCGTGAGCGGATGCTAAGGCCCCCGAGCCTGGACTTCCTGATCCTGCGGATGTTTCATTGGCCGAGCCTGCTGCTGCCTCGGATCGCTGACTTCTGTGGTGTTCGCTGTGCCCGTCTCTTGATCTTCAGGGCTTCTGGGTGTCACGTTGCTTGGTCAGGTCAAGGATACTTTGCTGGTGCCGGTGGCCGGGACCTCTCTTGGGCTTGCAGTGCCTCTGCCTTCCGTGCCTCCTCCTTCCCCCTTCCCCGACCCCAGGTCGTCGCTGCTCAACATGCACCATTGGCCGAGCCTGCTGCTGCCTCGGATCCCTGACTTATGTGGTGTTTGCTGCGGCCGTCTCTTGATCTTCGGGGCTTCTGGGTGTCACGTTGCTTTCTCAGGTCGAGGATACTTTGCTGGTGCCGGTGGCCGGGACCTCTCTTGGGCTTGCAGTGCCTCTGCCTTCCTTGCTGGGCCGTGCCATCCTATTCCTTGTGTTGCACTGCCTTAGGTCGCTGGGACGATCGCCGATGTCTCGCATCCGGTGCCCAAGCCAGACATGCAGGCAAGCTATGATCATCGAGAGCAGTCTCGTGTGTTGCCTGGTTTGCCCAGTTGGCATGGAGTGCTTCATGAGGACCCGATGGCTGCTGCTGAAGATCATGCTCAAGATGCTGGGGCCACTTCATGGATCAGTCCTTGTTGGTGGACGTAGGGCTCTGTCCTTTCGTTGGTTGACTGTATTGAGTGCTGCACGCCTCAGGTCTGTGCTGATCCCGACGTGATAGCTCATGGGACTTCCGAGGCTGGGAATTCGGATCTTGTCTGTGGGATGGCTCGGATATGGGATGATGTTCCTGGTGCTCGATCAGGAACCTGCCACTACATCGATCACGGTCCCTGCCTCGGGGTTAGCGGGCATGCCTTTGCCTTGCCGTCGAGCTCCTCCTGTCTTAGGCCAAGGGTGTAGACCTGCTGCGGCTTCAAGCTCTCGCTGGAGTTGCTGAGAACAGCGAGGTCGGTGCTAGCTGGATCCATTATATCCATGAAGGTATCTCCACAGGTTCTGATTCTAAGCCTTGCACGTACACCCTACCCTGGTACAGGTGCCACTGCATCCCGCTCCACATCCCGAGGTGCCATCCTGGCTGCTTCGGTGTGAACTTGCTAAGTGCTGGTGTGCCAACCGGTTTCTTGCGAGGTCAGGGAGCCTGCGCCATCGGATACTTTGACGGCTCCGTGCTGAGCTTTCATAGGCATTCGCTGAGGGGGCATGCCTCGTGGTCAGCCTCACACGATCGGGTTTTACTTTTCCGTAGCTGATTCTGGCCCGAGAGAAGCTAGATCTGATGGCGACCCCACCGAAGAAGCGTAGGGTGCATGTCGCAGACGTTCCATCACCGGTGGGCTCAGGGAAGCGCCGTCGATGCAAGCTTGCTCACCTGAGTGTTGCCCTGTATGTCGAATGGGGTCCGATATCGCCAGCGAGCTCGTCCAGCTGCAGCCCTTTGTCCAGGAACCCGCTGCATGGCAAGCAGGAAGACCACGAGAAGGGGCCAGGCACAGAGAAGAGCATTCAGAAGCCGGGTGATCCGAAGGGGGCAGGCACAGAGAAGAGCATGGACAAGCCGGGTGATCTCAGGAAGGGGCCGGACAGATAGCCCAGCGACCGGCCAGGGCATGCATAGGCCAGAGGCCTGCAGAGGTTTTCATGAGCCGATATGATCGCCAGCAACAGCCTGGTGGGTCGGTCATAGAAGTCTTGATCGCGATGGACGGGGGGGGGTTGCATCGCAAAATAAAGGACACAAGCAGCTCCTGTGCTGTCATGAGCCTGCCTTTCCATTCGGTGGTGTTGCTGTGGTATCTGACATGTGGTTTCTTACTGCAGTGTTACTGCATTGGTCTCGCCTTGAGGCACTTGGTGCATCACTGCCTGCGACTGCTGTGGCCGCAACCTGAGACCAGTGCAGTGTTACATGAAAACGGTTATGCCACCCTGGGAGACTTGCCAGGCTCGAGAACCAGACAGGAACATCACGAACAAGGACGATGAGAAGGTGCCGTAGAATGCATGCCAGGGCCATATCCTTTCATCCTCCCTGACCAGGCAGATGAGACTGCCCCTCCACCCCAGGCTTGGGACACGCCTAGATGTGTTCGCGTGCGTTCTTCTGCCTGGTGTTCTCCGTGCAACCCTATCCGAACAGGCTTCTTCGGATCCAGCATTCCTGCCTGTGAAGTCGGAGTTCCAGGCTACGCGTCGGGTTCAGTGAGTGCGGGGCCTCGTTTGGATATGAAGGGTCAGGTTTGAATAGGAAACGTTCCGTGACCGATGCTGTACCACTTTTGCTCCGCTTTACGTAACCTAGACCTCCCTAGCACGGAGCTTAATCTGGCTTAGTAAGGCTTAGTACTTGGAGTGGTAGTAGTAGTAGTAGTCGTAGTGGTAGTAGTAGTCGTCGTCGTCGTAGTAGTGTAGGAGTAGTAGTAGTAGTAGTAGTAGTCGTAGTCGTAGTAGTAGTAGTAGTAGTAGTAGTAGTAGTAGTAGTAGTAGTAGTGATAGTAGTAGTGATAGTAGTAGCAATAGTAGTAGTAGCGGCAGCAGCAGTCGTACTAGTAGCAGTCGTAGTGGTAGTAGTAGTAGTAGTTGTAGTAGTAGAGTAGCAGTAGGAGTAGTAGTAGTAGTAGTTGTAGTAGTAGAGTAGCAGTAGGAGTAGTAGTAGTAGTAGTAGTAGCAGCAGTAGCCTTAGTAGCAGTAGTAGCCGTAGTAGTAGTCGTAGTAGTAGTAGTAGTCAATCAGCGGCTTCTGGGGGGGTGACTCTACCCTCCGCTATTACCTGGCCTATAAGAAAACCCTACAGACCCCTCCCACTCCCCACTTATTTATCCCATCTAAGTAACCTCTACCTCCCTAGCACGGAGCTTAGTCTGGCTTAGTACAACAAGGACAAAATCAGCGGCTTCTGGGGGGGTGAGTCTACCCTCCGCTATTACCTGGCTTATAAGAAACCCTACAGACCCCTCCCACTCCCACTTATTTCTTCCCTCTAAGTAACCCGTGCTGGCCTTCTGGATGTGCTTGGAGCCGGGAAGTTCTAAGGAACTATAGAATGTAGTATATAGCATGTACTGTATTAGACGGGAGAAATAGGTGGGGAGTGGGAGGGGTCTGTAGGGTTTCTTATAGGCTAGGTAATAGCGGAGGGTAGAGTCACCCCCCCCAGAAGCCACTCATTTTGTCTTGGTTGTACTAAGCCAGACTAAGCTCCGTGCTAGGGAGGTACAGGTTACGTAAAAGGGAGAAATAGTGGTGCGCTAGGGAGGTATAGGCTACTTAGAGGGGATAAATAGGTGGGGAGTGGGAGGGGTCTGTAGGGTTTTCTTATAGGCCAGGTAATAGCGGAGGGTAGAGTCACCCCCCCAGAAGCCGCTGATTTTGTCCTTGTTGTACTAAGCCAGACTAAGCTCCGTGCTNTAGGGTTTTCTTATAGGCCAGGTAATAGCGGAGGGTAGAGTCACCCCCCCAGAAGCCGCTGATTTTGTCCTTGTTGTACTAAGCCAGACTAAGCTCCGTGCTAGGGAGGTAGAGGTTACGCAAAAGGGAGAAATAGTGGTGCGCTAGGGAGGTATAGGCTACTTAGAGGGGATAAATAGGTGGGGAGTGGGAGGGGTTTGTAGGGTTTTCTTACAGGCCAGGTAATAGCGGAGGGTAGAGTCACCCCCCCAGAAGCCGCTGATTTTGTCCTTGTTATATTAAGCCAGAAAGCCAAGACAACACCTTGCTCGGGCAGGTACAGCGGCTGGTGGCAGAAGCCGAAGTGCGAGCGCCGTGGCAGGTTCTGCGTGAGCTCCTGGGAGAAAAGCTCTCGGCTAGTCTTTTGGGTCGCTTGCAGCTTGGCCTGGCCACTGGTGACTGTATGCCGCTAGGTCGTGTCAGGTTGCTCTAGTTTGCTTTGATCAAAGGCAGAGTGCCGGTGACAGAGCTCTCCAAGAGATGTATGCCTGCAGAACATGCTTGCCATTGGACTTGTGCGAGAGTGCCACAGAAGTGTCGCTCACAGAGTATGCGGCAGTCATGGATTACTACAGGGATGGCCAGATTCGTCAGGCTTGGCGTGCATTGGATGCCACTGCCAAGAGAAGCTTTGCTAGGGATAATGCGGTCGAGTACTTGAAGGCACAGCCTGCATCGGCCTGGACCCAGCATGCATCAGAGTGCTTCGGGCTGGATGTGCCCGTCCTCGCAGCTGCACCTGCGATGTCCTTGAGTGCAGCCTCGGCGAAGCTCGCTGAGGACATTAGTGCATTCTTAGCGGAGCCTGCGCCTGAGCAGGCCGAGGACAGTTCCGAGCCAGCTGGAGCAGGTGTGAAGCGAGAGATCGAGGAGGCAGCATCCGTGCCAAGCAAGAAGATGCGGTGTGTATCCACTGCGGATGTCGAGGCGGCTCTTGCTGCAGGTGCACCGTACTCCCAAATACGTGCAGAGTGCCTGAACTATGGCCAAGTACTGCGAGGAATGATCTGTGTCTGCAAGGTATGGTACAAGGATGAGTGGACGGATGGAGTTGCCGTGCTGAATGGTGGTTCCGAGCAGCGAAGCAAGCTGCTCAGCCTGCAAGGGAAGGCCATGACGGTGCTGGTCTTGCTCTACTCGGACCAGGGTGATGGCGGTCACTGGGCTCTGCTCGCAGCACGTCGTAGCAATCAACAAGAGGCTGTCCTCTACGATGGGCTGCCACAGTCCACACATGCGACGGTCATCCGAGACCATGCCGAGAGCATAGTGACGTACCTGATGGACGAGGCTTGGTTATCTCGCACAGTCAAGGTCCATGTCGCCAAGGTTCCTTTGCAAGGAGATACTTTCTCATGCGGACATCGGTGCATCCTCGCAGCAGACCACATACTGCAGCATGTTGCTGCCCACGCATGCCTGCCTCGGGAGATCGCCTCCGAAGACCTCGGCCCACAGCATGTGGAGATGCTCATCCTGACCGCTGCGAGGTGCGCCCGCGTGAAGCAGGAGGCTCAGATCAAGCGCGAGGCAGCGGCTGCTCCCTCGACTCCCAAGAGGCGCAAGAAACCCGAGGCCGACATGGAGACCCCTCCAAGCCAGGGTAGCAGCGTATCGGAGCGTGTTGGAGTGCGCCCCTCACGGCGCAAGCAGCAAGCGGCCTCGACCAGAGGCCGCCCCAAGCTGTCGGACAAGCAGCTGCAGCTGCAGCAGTACACGGCTGGCCTGGACATTGCGAAGAAGACCGGCGTGACGGTCGGTGTCTTCCAGAAAGCTCATCAGGCTCATATCAGCGGGAACGGGGAGAGGGGGCATTGGCGTGGTTTCCTGCGGAACCTTGGCGCCGGAGCGCTCATGGTGTGCACTGCCTGTGCCGAGCTCCGTGACAATCCACCTAGACTTGCAAGGGCTCAGCTTCCTGATGCTGGGGAGGGCCAGCTAGTCCCGGCGGGAGAGGACGTGGTTGCACCTGTCGGGGAGCAGGTGCACCGCCCGAGGAGGCCGAGGAAGAACGAGGCTGCGGGAACGCGGTTCAATCTTGCCAATTTCCTCGCAGCGAAGCGGCACGGTGTGTATCGGGAGACTCCAGACTCACTTACCCGTCATAAGGCAGAGTACTGGTGCGCCGCATGCAGCAGAAACATCAAATTCGGCTCCATGACAGATCAGAACAAGGTCTTCGCTCACGAAAGAGCCGCGAAACACCGCAGAGGTCTGCTGAGGCTTCAGAACCTCGGTCTCGTGGAGGGTGCTGTGGCAGTCCCGGATGCCGCTGCGGAGGAGGTTGCCGCTTTGCAAGACCGGCCTGCTCTTGAACCCCGTCACGCCTGTGTCGGCATACGCATCCGGGAGCCTGGGACCCCGCTCCATCCGCTGGAGGCGTCCATCAAGAGCTTCTGCTATGCCGGCCAGCCTCGCACCATCTACTCCGAGCATGAGCAGGACCCGCTGGGCAACATGATCCTGGAGATGCACCCGGAGATCACCTTCCGTGCGAAGTCATGCAGCCGGGAACGTGGCCTTCGCCAGCTCGCGTGCAGTGAGTGCCTCAAGCAAGCGCGGGACAAGGGGATGCTGAAAGCTCTCTCGCAGAAAGCCTTCGATATCGACTTGGTCATGCTCGCCTACAAGGCGGCGCACACGAACGCGGAGGAGGTTCATCGCTTCATCACCGATGTCCGCTCCAGAGACTACTATGTCCTAGGCCTGGCAGGCCAGAACCTGGACGACCTCACCCGGAATTCCGCCGGACTGAAGCTGGTGCGCCGCATCCGTGCACGCTTCGAAACCACGCCAAGCTGGAGAAAGGGCGAATCGTTCAAGCAGTTCTTGCATAGCTACCTCACCACAAGCAGCCTGTATCACGACGACGACTTGCAAATGGGGGCCCACGCTGCGCTCAGCAATGCTTTAGCCTCAGCGGTCCAGGACGGCACCGCGCGGTCGCTGGAGCTGAATCTAGCAGCCCGGGTAGCTGCAGGAGGCCTCCGGGCCGACGCCGTGATTGAGCAGCTCGTGACAAGCTTCTTGCTTCGGTCAAAGACTGCTCTGGAACGCCCGAACTCCAGCAGACATCTGACCCAGGTGGGGGCGATGTCTGACGCATTGTGCACGCTGGGCAAACGCAAGGAGGTGGATGCGCTCCTCTCGCGCTTCGGTATCAATGCTAGAGCTGTACCCAAGACAACCATCCGCAGTCCACTTTTGCCGCCGGCATTTGGTGCCCTCAGCTACAGCTCTCAGTTGCGCGCTTCTTACATGAGGGCCGCACGGCATCTTGGAGCAGCCTCCAGCAGACTCCATGTGATGTATGATGAAACGGTCTGGGCTCCGTCGGCTGAGCAGTGCCGCGGCTTTCTGGGTGAGGAGGAAGACGACCTCCGAGATGTGATCGTGGGAGGACAGTGGAGTGACAACCACCTGGAGGCATGGCACTACTTGGATGCAGAGCAGTGGGCAGCTGCAGGCGTGCCGGTGGACAAGCTGGCCAAGCTGACCCTGCACTGGGTGGTCTCCTTACCGACCAACCCACGATGGGCCTTCGACACATGCTGCTTGCCAAGGCGTCCTAAGGCATTCACTGCCGACGAAATGCTGCAGCACTGTGCCCTCTATCTTCAAGAGATCACTCAGGCCTCAGGGGGGCTCCCGCCGCGGTCGTTAGCCTACGACGGGCACCGTCAACTCGAAGGTCAACCGCATCCTTCTTGGTCTGGTTGATCTGCAGAGTCTCCGAGATCATGCGTGGTTCAAGAACCTGGTGCAGAAGCCCATGCCTTTCCGTTGGTGGCCATACAAGCGGATCTTCTTTCGCTGTCCGGACACCCAGAGGGAGTTCGACATTGTCGGCCACAACGGGGCCTATCATGTCTTGAAGCGGCTGTCGTTGCAGTTGTGCAGTGCCGGGCGTAAGATTAGGTTGGGATCGCTGTGGGCCGACACTACGCCCATGCTTCAGTATGAACTGCCGCACAAGACCTACGGAGCCGCAGACTTGATGAGCGACAGGGCCGGTGCACATCGTCTGAGCCCACCATACCTGGAAAGGTCAGCTTTCCTTCTCGGACAGCACGTGATGTCCTTGATCGCCGCGCTGATTTGCACTTGCAGCACAGCCTCCAGGGCCTTCTCCAAGTACGAGCACGCACTGAATGCTTTCACAGCCTTCTACATGTTGTGTGTGCACGTCGCGCAAAACATGGACTGCTATCGACAAGACTGGCAGCGCTGGACCATCAGCATGACGACCTTGCGCAACACCTTGGCCCTCACCGGCTTCGCCGTGCATGCTTCATTGACGGAGGTTGAGCCCTGCAACGTGCAGGAGATCTACATCGAGAGGTTCTTCAGTGCGATAAAGGCCCCCTTCCGGGGCTCTGCCAGCGTGCGTGACATGATTCATGGTGAAGCTCAGCGTCATCTGTCCCAAATCCGGGAGCTTGGCAGCCTTGCAGACAGCGCTAAAGGACTCCCCGACCACAGCAGCCGGGAGAGCCGTGACCCCATGACCATGGAGCAGTTGGAGCGGTGCTCCAAGCAAGCACTGGCGGCCTCTCTTCAAGTGATGGCGTGGGCTACGGTGGACGGCTCCTGTGATGATCTCTGGTATGTCACGAACCGCTGGTTCAACGACCATGCTGCGGCAGTATTTCAAGGCTCTGTAGGCTTGGAGTGGGACGACGACGACTTCGACATCCATGACGAGGAGCTGGCAGATGCTGAGTTGGATGGTGAGCAGCCGAATGATGCCTCGGCGGCGGCACGCCTTGGCCTGCTCCAGAAGGTCTTCGACCGGGCAGCTTCGCAGGAGCACAGTGTCTAGGAGACTCTTGCGCAACCTCTGTTAAATGCGCGCCCTCATTACAAGGAGGATGTGCAACAGCAGCTCCGGAACCTTGCGGACACAAATGCCCCGTGTCGGCACCTACTCTTTGGGAGGCTTCCTCCTTAGGACTTGTGTCGGCTAAGGCTGGGCAAGAGCAGGACGAGACTGAGGAGCCCACAGTTGAGCAAGGACCGCGGTGCTTGCCCGAGAACCTCATCGAGGAAGGATTTGATCCCAAGGTGCAGCCGAGAACACTCCTCGACATCTTGAAGCAGACCCTCAACAATCCGAAGCACAAAGACAAGCCCATCTGGGATCTCGGAGAGGAGGGGTCCCTCGGGGAGCGAGCTTGCCTCATGAGAGTGCAGATGCTGCAAAAGGCCCTCCGCCACTTCGTCAAGTACACCCGCATGGAGGAGAACCTCCTTTCTTGTGCCATGATCGAGCGCGGCGTGGCCAACAACAGAAACCCCTGGAACCAGCGAGAGCACTTGTTGCACATGGCCCGGCGAAACGCCAACCTGGCGAAGACAAGGCTGTCGCGACTACAGATGTGGGCTTCCACCCAGGACACCGTCTTGCAGAAGGTTGCCGAGGCAGGCCACAACGAGGGGCTGCTGAAAGTGACGACCTTCCGCCCATGCTCCAAGGAACTCGATGCTCAGATCCTCGCACTTCGCATCGAGGACACGGTGCAGCTGGCGATCACTCTGGTAGTCTTCAGGGGGGCCGTGGTGCGCAACCCAAAGAAGCCAGAGGCAACCAGGGTCCGGACGAGCAAACCGATCCCAGTAGCATTGCAGGCGGATTATGCAAAGCTCTTACACTGTGTACGCTTGGACTACGACCGCAGCCGAGACGAGTACACTTGCAGCTGCATCAGCGATGTGCTCATGGTGACGCCCGCCAACACAATCCTCGGAGAAGTGCATGGCCAGGTGTCCTGCAGCTCCTTGAGGCTGCACGTGAAGCTTCCCGAGGCTAGCAAGGCGGCATTGGCAATGCTCCAGAACATGAACATCCCGACGTTGCGGGAGAACTCAGGGGCAGAGGCGAGCGAGGACCATGCAGCCTTAGGCATCGACAATGCAGCAGCGGTATCCTTCAACGACCGAAGCTTCCACCGGTCATCGCTGGACAGCAAGTGCAAGCTTTTCCTGGAGAAGGTCCTCCGAGAGTACCAAAGCAAAGGGACCCCTGTGGAGGACAGCCGTGGCTTCGTCCTCTTGCGCTCCAAGGCCAAGGTGGCGGTATCCGAATTGATCCAGCAGGTGCCGTCCTACTTCCTCCAGGTGCTGCGCGACAGCAAAGGACACCGTTTCAGCAGTGCCGTCTTCAACCACCTCAAGGTGTTGCTCCCGGACAGGCGTGCCTCGGACACTGTCGGATTCTCTTGAGACGTTCCTGTAGTTGCGCTTCTAGTGCAAATGCGTCTTCGCAAGCCTCGCCCGAGGTCAGCCAACGACCCGAAAGATCGTGGAGTTTTTCACTGATGTTTGGAAGATCGCACCAGCAGTTAGGCTGTAGTTCGTTAGAGATTGGGGTTCCCTTGGCACAGTGTTGGCACCCAGCAGTCCTGCTTCGAAGCGATAGGTCCGATAGCTTCTGGTCACTCCATAAATACCTAAAGCAAGTGGTGTTCCAAGGCAGTCTGCTGGAGGGGTAGGGTAGGTCCGATGGCTGGGCAGCGCTCCATGAGCACTAATACATAACCCCGAAGTTACCAACGCATGTGCCCATAGTGTCCAGGGAGAGAGAGCACCCAGCCGTTCTTGATCACTCAGTCGCCGACGAGCCTGGGGGAGAAAACAGAAATTTCAGAGCGCTGTCAGCGAGTGTCCATGCTTCGGAGCATTGTTTCAGTATTGTTTGCTTCGTGCCTCACCGCTATGCTCCTCAACCCGTTAGCCTCAACCAAACATAAAAAAAGTTGGACTTTACAACCGTCGCGTACACTAATCTTCACAATCATGTCGCTACTGAGACGCACCAAGACCTCCTGGGAGGGTGGTCCGACCCCCCCAATACCCCAAAAATAACAAATAGGTGCCCCACCTATTTCCGAC
>BGNK01001310.1:83569-101629 GCA_003297005.1 Symbiodinium sp. clade A Y106 | reverse complement strand
CCCCCCTTAAGGCAGGGGCCGTATTGTAGTTGAGGGGTCGTCAGCGCCATAAGTAGCGTGTCGTCAGCGTACTCTAGGTCATACCCCGGATATCCTGCGAACCATGTATTGGTAGGGACGCCTTGGGTTTGTAAGGTGTGGTCGGTGTCATGCAGCAGGACTGTTAAGACCATAATGAACAAATACGGGCTTAAGGGGCAGCCCTGCCTAATGCCAGCCGAAACTGTACCTTCCGCGACATTGCCAGTGAAACCCTGCACCGTGAATCTGGGTGACTTGTAGATTGACGATACTAGCTGTATCATAGCGTCTGAGAGCCCAAATTTTCGAAGTGCCTCAAGCATTGCGGTGTGGTCAATAGAGCCGAATGCTTGTTTCCAGTCCAAAAATAGCAAGTGCAGGGGGGTGTTAGTCATTAATGACCACTCCATTGCTTTGCGCAAGCTGAACAATGGCTGTTTTGTACTGCGGTGTGATCTGAACCCGAACTGGGTGTCTCTGAGTTTATTGTCGAATTGAGTTGCGAGTTTTTTGGAGCATAGCTGCCAGTACTTTGTATGAAGTGTTCAGAAGCGAAATAGGAAGATAGTTTTCCGCTTCCGTGTCTGCACCTTTACCTTTGAAAATGGAAACAAGTTTCGCCCATCCCCAATCTGCTGGCAAAGTACTTGTGTCCCAGATTTCATTGTACATATGCAACAGTTGTTCTCTGGAGTCCTGATCTAATGGCCCAAACAGTTCGGCGGGCGCTTCATCCGGGCCCGGTGCCTTGTTGGATTTGGTGCTGTCGACGGCTGCGTTTAATTCCTGTATCGTAAACCTGGTCTCATTAGGTCGTTGTGGAAAAAGGTGTGGTCTGGCCTGTCTCCGTGCTATCTGATCTGGTGCAATGGCCGGTGTTGCCCACTGCGTGTTTTGAAGGTGGTCGCGCATGACCTCGTGTGTTTTAGAGCAAGGCACAGGTGTGTTATTGTGAATGAGTTGTGATCGCTTTCCCGTGCACCCCTTCCTTTGCCGACGCACGCGTTCCAGACGGTGGAGCTGGTTCCAGAAGGGTCCTAAAAATTTAGTACACTTCTCGATTTGTGCGTGTCATCCTTGCGCAGGGGCCATGCTAATCTTTTCTGTATCGTTCCAATTTTATCAAATGATCCCCGAAGGGAATCCTCGCGATTGATTATTATAACATGATTGCCCATACCAGCCGAGAGGTGCGAAGGAGGCAACTTGGATCAGCTTTGGATAGGGCAGAAGGCTGCGTCATTCCTATTCGCAATTTGAAGTGGGCCAATACTTGTCGCGCTGGCTGCTATTCATTGCTCCCCACCTACGTTGGGCGAAGAGGCGCATATTACGTATATTCAGGAGTTGCTGGCATTTTGCACTGAAAAGACGGGTCGTGGTGGTAAGGCTGACATTTGCAACCACTTCAACATTCCGACACTGGTGGACGATAACGATCAAGTTAACGACGAGTGCTATCGGAAGGGCAAGCCTTGGATCGACCATTTTACGAGGGACAGCCCGCTGCACGAAGTTCAGATTGATCGGTTGTTCGAGTGACTGGTGGTGCTACCGTCAAGATGGAATCCACTCCACCTTTGCTATTTAGTAGTTGCAGTGGTTCTGCTAGGGGAAGGGCGAGGAGTAGGAGTCCGAATCAAGCACCTGGCATGGCAGTAGTGCCCAGCCTTAGAACAGGAAGTGCCCCTGCCATAAGCCCGGCCCTTGCACTGACACAGTGACTTCCCATACCCAATCCTCGGTTGAAGGAGTTCCTTTGTTGAGGGTTAACAGGCCAAGAAACTTGGGTCCTTCCCTTGACTCAGCAAACCCAACCTTGGAAATTCTGTCATCACACTACTCCCAGGCCAATGTGGATGCCAGGTCCTTGCATGTTGGCGCCACGCCAGAACGGGTTATGGGTGTTGTGCATGAGGTTGCATCGGAAGCCGAACGCAGACACTTAAATGTGTTAGGTGAGGTCCAGGCAAGGCACGAGCATGACCGAAACTCCATAACTTCAGAAGCCAATGCCCAACTTGAGCACCAAAGGCTGCGATATGAGGGCCAACTTAGGGAATTGGGTCTTCGACTTGAGCAGGAGACTTCGCGCAGGGACACTGCCGAAAGGCAGCAAGAAGCTCAGAGCTATCAACATCGGGCAGATGCCAAGTTTGCCCACATGTCTGAAACGATCCAATCCTTGAGCTAAGAGTTTCAGCACATTAAAGCCTTCTAAACCGCTTAGGTTCGATTCTAGAAATACTCTCCAGGCAGGGTTTGTTCAGCCTGGGATGGACGCTGGCAAACGCGTTATTCTGGTTGCATTTTGCACGAAATTTCCTGAAGATCTCACTACACAACTGTCGAATTTGGGGTTTAACCTACCCAACACATGCCAAGCCCGAGCTCTCAACCCAATGCCCAGAATACTACAACTCCTGCAGTCCCCCGCCATGCCGCCTCCTGTATTGGCAGGATCTGAAGAGGATGTCATCGAAATTTGGGACACAGTTTCCATTGCTTCATCATCCTCGTCGTCCTCAACACAACAACCTGACATCCTGCAAGTACCTTCCGACCCTAACGCCCAGGATCTCGACACTCAGGATACCGAGGACACTGTCCTTGACACTCAGCAGGACATACACACTCAGAAAGAAGAGACGTGTGAGTGATTTCCTGATGACTTTGAGGGTGGATGATGGTTGACGATGGTGACGCTTTTGCATGCTTTGCTTCCCGCCTCGCTCTGTCTCCTGAGTGACTGTGATTTTTTTCAGTTACTACGTACTACATTCTTAAAAGAGTGCTGCGCGCAGACTCTGGATAGCAAACCTCCGTAAGTTTCACAACATGACCTTTGCCTTGACGCGACCGCCATGCGTGCTGCGTGTGGGTCTGAAGCCCGAAGCCTTCCTGGGGCTGCTGAGAGGGCTGGAAGACGATGATGCATCCTTTGTTGCCCTCTGTATATTCAGATTCCTGGCGGAACTAGAGACGAGTGACGAATTTCAACTTGCTGCATGTCCAGCAGCTGCTGGTTATCTTCTGGTGCTTCGCCAGATTTGTCTTCAATACGAGCACATTGTACCCACTCCCGCCACCTGGGAAGAAGATGCAGTGCTATTCCAGATGACGCGAGGGCTATGCAGCCGCATCCGAATTCGGGTCTGGTTTCATACTACCATAGCCAGCCTGGCTGCACGAAGGTGACGACACTCACAGGGAGGAGCTCTGGCTCCAGGCGAATGTTTGCCATGGATGGTGACCTACCTTGGCGAAAGTCGTGCAGACGGCCTTTCAGTCTATGGTGCGCTTTGCCTGCGCACCACGTGGAGCAGCCTCCACGAGAGCAATTCGAGAATACATGCCAGTACTGGTGGCAACTACATGTCGACTGGACCCTTTTTCTGCATGTGCATGACAATGCATCCAACAGGACTGGCCGTTGGGCACTTTTACTGCCATTTTGGCCTTCAGGACTGCAAGCCAATCTGGATTCTGGAATAGACGTGACGCATGACTTGCATGATGGCAACTGCATGTCAAATGGATTCTTATTCTGCATGTGCATGACAATGCATGCAACAGGAACGGCCACTTGGTGACAACTGCATGCCAACTGGACTTTCTTTCTGCATTTGCATGAGAATACATACAATAGGAACGGCTGCTTGCTCTACAAAGGGCTTTGGGCAATTTAACCGCCATTTTGGCACTTCGGACTGCAAGCCAATCTGTATTCTGGAATGGACGTGACGCATGACTTGCATGATGGCTGCTTCGTTCGCTTATGCGAGAAGGAAGGTGGTAGGCTGGTACAGTGAACCCTTGTGTCACCGGGTTTCACCTGGCTTGGTGGACGTCCAAACTAGGGTCTGGGTGTCTAGCTTGTGTGTGGGGTCCTAGTTCGGTTGGCGTCTGTCAAGTCTGCGGTCATGTCTCCATATACTTATGGGTCGTTATCTGTCGTTGGCTTTTGAGCACAGTGGAGAGGTGGCAGCATTGACATTCATGCAAAGTTATGTTTGTCGCTTGCACCTGCAAGCAGGCAAAGCTCACACAATGTGTGGAACCTGTATCTCGTCGCACTAGAATCGTACTCAAGACCTCGCCTGGTATTGCCGAGTGTGAGCGTCAAATTGCAAGCGCAAGGCTCCCCCGAGCTTTCGCCCAGCGGCCGTGCAGCGGTTAACACGCCGGCGCGCACAGCCCAGATGCCACGGGGTGATGTGTTTTCAAGGTTGGCCAAGACTTTTTATGAGTCCTTGTACCGTGAGAGCTCGCTGGATTTTCAGGAAAGGGTTCCGCGTGAAGTGGTTGCGCAAGAAGGGCTCCAGAACCCTTCGGCCGAATTGGCCTTTTCTCAGGGAAAACCCGAGATTCCGCCGTGACCTCCATCGAAGCAGTCTTCCTGCAGCTCCGCCCAGGTCCCAGAGGAGACCCTGAAGCAATTGATAGGTGCCGTTAGCATCCTTCAGGAAAAAGTCCAGTCATTTTCCTCCCCTGTACATAAGGGCAACAAGAGCTCAAGCTCGAGCGCAGCATGCATCAAAGGTCGCACTTCAAGCAGCAGTTCAGACTCTGAGGAGCTTGTTGAGGACTTTAGCCAACCTAGAAGACCCGTCGCGAGTCATGCGGATCCATATGAGGCAGAGAAGCAAACCATGAGAACGAAGCATCACGACAAAATCAAAATCACTCACTTTCCCAAATCAGCAGCAGATCTTCGAAGCTTCCGTAATCAGCTAATGGCCAATGTCGCCCAATTCTGCAAGGGTTCAGAAGCTGGGCTATATACATGCATGGCTGAAGGAGGCAGAGGAATGCTCGGCTGCAGACCTCAACAAGTCTTCATCGTTCCCAGTGCTTGACAGGGTTCTTGCAGCCAAGTTGATTGAGCAGGCAAAGGGTTCTCAGTTTGCGTTGGAGTTTCAGTCGATTCAGGAGAAGGCGCTAAAAAGAGGATTTCAGCCGAAAGGCCGAGTGCCATTGCATGCTATCGTCGAGCGTTTCAAGCTTCAGAAGGATCGTGGAACAACCCTAACGCAACAGCACCTTCTGGAAATCAAACTTGCGGGATCTTCAACTGCTCAGCTCGAGGAGTTTAAGAAGCGGGTTGATTATGTTTTGGGTGTCTTAGAAGAGGACGAGATGCCTTCAGAGAGTGCAATGCGCTCATTCCTGTATGAGCAAGTCAAGAACGTTCCAAAGCTCCAAATTCAGATTGACAAGTTCCGATCAGCATCAGTTGGTTCGTCAAAGCGCTCACTCAAGTGGTTGTACCACAAGCTCGCTGAAGTCATTGATGAGGCTCATCACGACAGCAATCACGCGTCCATCACTGCCAGTTTGTCCGCAAAGGCTTCAGGTGCCGCAGCAAACGTTAAGGACAAGCCTGAAAAGCCTGGTAAGCCTAACAAGCCGAGCAAGCCGGAGAAGCCCGACAAACCGAATCCAAAGGCAACCCCTGCAACGCCCGTTGCACCAGCGCCGAAGGCAGATCCGAAGGGTAAAGGAGAGGGCAAGTCATCGGAGCCAGAAGCCAAGGCACCTATGTCTGAGGAAGAGAGGCTAGAACGCCATGTCTTTTCTTTCCTATTGGCATATGCTTTAGGAACAACTGAGGGTGAACTCAGGTTAAACCTCCAAGAGATGACCCGTGATCCTGAGGACTACCCCGTAGATGAAACCATCGAGAGAAGAGTCATGAGCCGTACCCTCCCGGAACACCCAGCTGAGAGTAACGCCTTAAAAGGTAACTTCCGAATCACCGAAGCGCGGGTTCTTAAGCATGGGCCCACTCCTGAATGCAACGCTTGCTAAGGATTGCCAGTTGAGCATTCCAAGGAGTGCCGGGATAGATTCGCTACTTTGGATGGAGTGGATCGCAACCATGATTCGTGGGTGTTAGAGGGCAAAACGCTGACTAGGTATCATGTGCAGCAAAGGAAGCACTTTTTTACGCCTAAAAATGATTGGGGCATCCCAGTGCCGCCTGAGAACCTCCTCATCACAATCAAACGTTCCTCACCTACCAGACTGGTGAGAAGCAAGAAGTGATAACCGAGGACTGGCGTGCAGAAGACGGGACCAAACTCACGACTGCAATGTGGACTGGTAAAACCGTGTTCTTCCTCACAGACCCTGTCCCTGCTGCGTCCGTGAAACCGGAGGCCACAACGGGGGCTGCAGGAACTGCTACCACTTTTGTTGAGCTTCCACCAGAACTAGTCCCGCCGCAGTTCCCACACATCCACCGTCCGTGTGTAAGACTGTACAAGAGTCTGTACGGGCACCCCGAATCGGGGGGCACTGGGCGAGGAAGTTTGCATCTGTCGCAAAGGCCCTAGGAGGGGTTGACATCCAAGCTCCTTTAGGTTTGCAAAAGAACGATTACTCCTAACATTGTACGTTGACGACATGATCGTCAGCGGACCAAGTGATCAGCACAAAGGGTTTTGGGACAAACTGAAGACGATGTTAAACATCGAGGACCCCACTCCGGTTTCAAGGGTATCAGGCAGGGAGCATCTTGTAAATAGGAGCCTCGCAGAGACTTCAGTAGAGTACGACATGAGCGACTTTGCAGAGTCTGCTTGTGAAACGTACCTGAAGTTCGCAGGAGGCATCACCTCAAAGCATGCCCCCGCGCCTTTTCTGGTAGACTCCGCGCTCCCTGAACAGGGTTGGCAAGTGAAAAGAGCTCTCTCAGAACACGCCGCCAAGGTACTAATAAAGTGCCTTTGGCTTGCCCGCCTATCACGCCCTGACCTCCTCCGTCCGATTACGGAGTTGAGCCGCCGCATAACACGCTGGTCGTCCAACGACGACCGCAAGCTGTACAGGCTAACGTGCTATATATCCTCTAGCAAAAAGCTACCGGATGAGAAGCTACATAGGGGATCCTACCGATAAGCTTGAACTAGTCCTCTACACGGATGCGGATCATGGAGGTTCAACAGAGCACGGGTATAGCACATCAGGGGGGCTGTTGGCAGTGCAAGGGCTACGGAGCTGGTTTCCGATCAGTTGGCTTTCGAAATGCCAAACTGCTGTAAGCAGAAGCACGACGCACGCCGAAGCAATTAGCTTCTGCTCCCCCTTAGGTGAGTCACCATCGGTCAAGAGCCTACTTTACAGATCACCAGCTCAGAAAGCGTAGCTGTATTACTACGGCTACAAGGTGGCGATGAATTTGCATGCTCCCGTGTATCTCGGGGCGCCTCGGGAGTCTGTACAAAAACATCGCTGTTTGACAGCACTACAGTCACAATGAAGATTTACGAGAGACCTGAGACCTAAACAAATTCACCCAGGAACCGAGCTCTTCTGATTCCGTTCAACGCGAACAGCGGAGCACATCATCCCATCGATCAAAGTGCTCACGAATCTTCTGCATTGTTCCTATGCTCGGGTGCTGGCATGCAACCTCTTAGGGGAAATGTCATGCTTATCCTGGCGCGTCACCGCTGCACAGGTTGGATGGCAGGGTTTATGCCAAGCATTTGCAGAGCCCCGGGAAGACTTTTGGTGAACACATCTGCTGCTTGAGCGTCAGTCCTGACATGCTCCAACACTGTGTCGGCCTCGCGGAAAGCATCATTAAAACCGTTTAAGTCGATTTTGTGAGTTTTGCTTACGTGTCGTAGGCGCGGTGAGTATCCATTACGGATGACCCGTATGGTCGCAGTATTGTCCTGCTTGCAACGCAAAAAAACACTGCGTCCCAGAATTCGAAAAACAGGAACTCTTGGTTTGGAAGACCTTCGTCAAACAAACCTGTAGCTAGGGACACATGCAAGATAACATGCACTTGTACAGTTGTATGTTGACTACAATGTATTTGGAGCAAGCAAAAGAACCTTGCAGTGCTCTTAGGGTTCTGCTTGAGTTGGTAATTAGCACGGCTTGAAAAGCGATTCCAAGAGAATCTTGGATTTTGGTGGTGATGCCATAGTTCCTAGAGAGACAAATAACTCAAATAACCGTAAAATGAGGAAAACACGCCCTCAATAAAATGGACCCACTAAGTTGAGGTAGATGACTGAATTCAAGACTTTTGGTCTCTCTTGAGACTAGCCTCGGTTCAACTTTAGTGCTCTTGATATAAAAAATCTAGGGGTCTAGGGTTAGGAGCAGGTTGTCGGCTTGCGCCGTTGTCCTGGTTTGCTTGGTTCGGGCTTTAGGGACACACTCAGCGTGAACGTTATTTTTCCCCCTCCACAGACTCCCCCCTCGGAAAAACACTGCCACTGCCTTGCCGAATTTGTGACGAAAACAACTGGACACTCTACGTTCTTGCCTCCCCCTGCAACGGTCCTACAAGTGCATATCCCCGTTAGATGGAGGAAACATAGCATCTTAATAGGACTTGTCTATGAGCTTTGCAACTTGTAATTCCCCAATAGCTTGACGCGCAGCGAACCCCACAAATTGCAATTCCCAAATACCTTCAGGCCAAACAAAGCCCAACACATCCAAGAGCTTGCTGCAAAACAAAGTTTCAGGACCAAAATCCAAAAACAACACAGACAAACCCACCAAAAAACAGAACTACCTAAACCGATTCAGCCTCCAGATGTAATCTCTGTAGCCTCCTGCTGAATCAGCGGACATGTAGTTGAAGATGCACCGAAACTGAGCGATGCTTAGTCAGTTCTTTCGCTTTTTCGTGCCCATCTGGCCTCGAGCGAAGCTCTTTGAGTTCGGCCTTGCAGTGGCCGCCAATACCGAGATTAAACCGTCCCTGTAAGTTTCCAATGGCAAGCGATCATAGCCTGAAGGTATGCAAGCAGCCGAGCCGAACTGCGAACAAGAACAGAACGTGTGATATGGAACAGCAGCAACGTAGAATATGGCCATGTGACAACATTTGCATGAGAGCAAACTATGCCTACGCTATGCCTACCAACCGCGTGGAGAGTATGCAGATGCGTGGACATGACCGCATGCAGGATTCCTGTTTTCACCTTTTGCTTCCCGTTTGGTTTAGTTTGATTTTCGAACCACCATAAGTTGGCAGGCTACTCGCTCTTTGCAGGAGCCCCAAGCTTCACCCGAAATGTCCTGAGGCTTCAGAGCGACGTCGAGAACGTGCACTTTTTCATGTCCATGGGCCTCGGATACTTGATCTCCAGCGCGGGTGCCTTGACCGCCGTTTCGCATTCTTTTTTTGTTGAGGCCTTGTCGCTGGTACCCAGGCCAGTTTGTGGCCGGAATCACCGTGGCCATGATACATGGACCCCGGCTGACCCTGTCTGTCTGTGCCTTTCTGCCTCTCCTATTTTGCGCGGGCCGGAGCATGGGCCAGCAGCTGGAACGACAAATGGGCAGACAGCAGCAGGACACAGCAGCTTTTGGACAGCTTTGTTTGAGTTGAAGCTTTCTGCCAGTTTGAGACAGTGTGCTCGGCAGGACTTTGCTAAGGCAGCCGCTGTGGCGAAGGACTTCGGGACAGCTTGACAAAATCCCGCCAAAACAGACCTGACCCTTTGCAGTTGCAAACGATACCTTGAACGAAAGCATCCTGAAATGGTCTTGTCGTGTGTTCGACGACTGCCTCAAAACATGAACCGGTGAAGCCTCGTACAAGGAGAGTCTGATGGGCATTCGTACCGTGGCGGCCTTCGGGGGCGAGCTGCGACAACAGGAGCCAACTGAAAAGTTGAGCACGACAGAACGGGTGTGCTGTCTTAAGCCAGAGCTAGCCTTGGGCACCGAAGGAGCTTTTCGCGATCCAGCTGATGCAAGCCCGGGACGGTGGAATCCGCGCAGGCGTAAAGATCGGCATGTCCTGGGGAGTTCTCAACTTCATCTTTGCCTCGCTCTATGCAGTCACACTCTATGTCGGGGGCCACGGTCTTCTGACCGGTGCCACCAACAAGCAGGGTGGAGACGTGGTTACCGTGCTCATTGCTCTGATCACGGGCATGGGCGGCGTGAACTCCTTTAGCGGCTACCTCCCCACGATGACCAAGGCCTTGGCCTCCGCGGCGGCCCTGAGACTCGGCCGCGCAGGGTTGCGGCCGCGCAGGCCTTACAGCTTACACTTCGGGACGCACCAGGATTGCTACACGTTTTGGAAGCGCGCCGCAAAGGCATCTCGCGGGCTTTAGGGGTTTGGTGGCTGAACCCGAAACCTCTGAAAGTTTTCTCAAGCCATCCAATCATAGTGTTGCCACACCTTTTCTTGGTAGTGATAACGATAGCGACGATAACTGAGGAAGGAGGTGATGGTGGCCGAGGCTCATGACATCGAGCCGGAAGGCTGCCGTGACCACGTTTCGGGTTTAAGTTGAAGCCCCGGTCGGGGGACTTCGCAGGCTTGCGGCATGTGGTGTTGAGGTTTGGACAGGTTTGAGACTGTGGAGCCGATGTGGTTGTTCAGATTCAAAATTCAACAAACTCAAACGACGTTGCTGTCGAGACCCCTTTGCGAGTTGCAGACTCGGAAGGCGGCAGGGGCTTGAACATGCACGGGGCCTGAAGAACTCTTGGCACTGCCCCACTCCCCCCCCCACCCCCCAGCTCGAAGAAAAAGCCAACATCCCAACCCAATGCCATGCCGTCTCTTTCAGGCTTCAAAGCTGGGGAGCTGCCGCAGCACCTCCAAACAGTGCAGAGCCTGGAGTTCCGATCTGTCAGCTTCAGCTATCCCACGAACCCGGAGAAACGGATCCTGGACCAGCTTTCCTTCCAGGTGTGGAGTCAGTGCTCGCTAGACCTGTTTTTGCAGGGTGTTTCCATGGGGGTTTGAGCCGTCAAGAGACACACGACCTTGGCAATGAAGGCTTTGAGATAGCAGCTTGCTGTGCAGGTGGTGAAGGGACAAAAGGTGGCCTTCGTGGGGGAGAGTGGCTGCGGGAGACGGGGCTGCAAGTGATTCGTTGGGCTTCCTGCAGGACTCTGCAATCTTTTTGTTGTAAGCCCCGCTGTCGAAAAGAGCGGAAAGCAGAAGTGGTGAGGGGACGCGAAGGTGACAGGCAACACTTTTGCCAGTTCTGTGTTTCCCTCAGGAAGAGCACCACGATCCAGCTTCTGGAGCGCTTCTACGATCCGGATAAGGGGGAAATCCTGGTCAATGGCGTCTCGCAGCTGGCCTGTCAGAAGGAACGGCAGCTGGCATATTGCTGTCGCAACTGCTGCCAGTGATTACACGATTGCTAGTTACTACGATGCTGCTGAAAGGTTACTGCTAATATTGCGATACCTGACAGGTCCACGGTTTAGAACATTACTGCTGGCTCATCAGAGGGCCTGGCCGAAGCAGATCGTAAATCGGGATTTCCCAACCTGCGACATGCGTGCACTTTGCCTTACAAGTCATGCGACTCAACATGTCTGGAGGGGCCGCAAATATCTTGTTGGCTGCGCTAGTTCCTTGACCTCTTCATGCCTTTCGACCCGAGCCCAGGCTGCGCAGTCTGCCAGTGCGTGCTTGGCGGAGGCTGATCGGCTACGTTGGTCAGGCGGGTGCGGGTGGCAGCAGACGGGCCAGAGGGGGCGGAGGCCACAATTTCACAGAAACTCGGGACTTACAGTTCCGCTCAATTTTGCACAACTACCCAGGCCTAGATATCACAGAGTCCTGAACATCCTCTTCTTCAGTTAAGTGGAGGGGGCATGGGGGGAGCCCGTGATGTATGACTTGTGAAATGCTGATTATTTCGGAAGAAGCAGGGTCGGCTCGATGCGCGCGATTCTGCGCGTCCAAAATGTCAGCTTGGTTCCGATCAGACGTATCCAGGAAGGGGTGCCTGCTTTCCTTTCACTATGGCCTCCTTCGCACTTTCGTCGAAACTGAGTAGGAGCCGGTCCTGTTCGCAGCCTCTGCCATGAAGAACTTGAAGGCTGGCTGCAGGGAGAGCAAAACTGATCAGCTCCCGTCCTGGCGGCACCATCCCGATGAAGCATGCCAGGCAGGAGACGGTTCGATCACTGACGAGGACGGGGTGTGAGGGCTTGGGCGCATCGAAGTTGGTTTCCCCTTTCCTGCGATCGTTAAGCCGTGAGAAAAGGATGAATGTTCGGCAGTGCGGCAGGGTCCAATAACTCCGATCCCAAACTGCAGGAGGCCATCGAAGCGGCCCGCAGTGCGCTCTCTGGTTGCCTTGAGGAAGTCTTGGTTCTAAGACGGGTGCACGGTACACGTCTACGCGTCCGAAGCCTTCAAGTCGGTTGTTCTGTCCACGGCCTGCAGCAATCGAAGTGACCGAGAAGCAGCACAGACTGCAGTGCCTAAGGCAGATCCTGGACACGCTGACCCGGCTGCCCAAGGGACTGGACACTCTGGTGACAGGAGGTGGGCATTGCCCCCTTTTTTCGTTGGAGTTTTGGAGTGGATAAGCGTTTGCGCTGCAGCCGCGCAGGAAATTTCTCTGGCGGCCAAAAGCAACGTGTGGCTATTGCTCGGGCATTGGCACGGAGGTGCGCAGTGGTGGTGCTGCGGGGGGTGTTCGAGCCATTGGAAGGATTCAGGCTTCATGGGAAAAGCCAAGCGTTTGCCGAGACATGTTAGAAGAAGCTCAAGTCTTGAACGCAGGTTTATGATATTTTCTGTGCAGAAGCATTGGAAGTTCAACTTGCCAAAACATGCCCGGCCCAGCTACAGACAACATTCAGAAACCGTGCGCCCATGGTCTATGGGTACCGCTCTGGCCCGTGGCTGCAACAGTCGCGGTCTCGCCACTGTCTCGCGCCAGGATACCGGATCTAATCAACAATCCAATGCTTTCTGGGCCTTCAGTTGCTCCAAGCGCGTGCAAATTTTACGGCTACATATCGGTGTTATTCGGCCTCTCCACATCCATGTCGGCACGAGGGGTTTCGATTTGGGGATGATACCTTCAAGCTGCTCCGCCTTGGCCTGGCCACGCAATTTGGCTTCTCGGGCTTTTGTCGTCCCACCGTTTGCTTTTGTGTTTTTGTCGGAACTGGAATGTTGTTGGATGTGGTTTTCGATTGCTCGGGGATTGAGCGAAACGGGCAAACTTGAACTAACTTAGAGCTCGTTGAAGTTTACCCCTCAAGGGGCACACCCAAGAGGAACTTCTAGTGCAATGCGGGCTTTGTTTGCTATGTAGGAGGGAAAAAAAGAGGAACTTCTAGTGAAGCAGTTGCCGGGACAGCGTAGCGAGGGGAGAAGGCATCTCACAACAAAAGCAAACCCTATTCGCAATATCCGAAGCCCCGAAATCCCGGGCAACCCTGTAGCTTCCAGTTTTCGCAGTTCATGGAAAGCTGCGGGTTACTGTCATGCGCAGAGAGAATTTTTTGGGCACCGATAAAAGCCGAAGTCTGTGTGTGTGTGTAACGTTTGCAACAATTGCGGGTCTTAAGCAATCGGAATCACACTCGCTTAAAGGCCGCAGATATTGCTGCTGGACGAGGCTCTGGGTCGGGTTTCGGAGCTTGAAGCTTCGCTTGCATGAGGTGTGTAGGCAGTGTGGATGCTGCTCCACTTGCTAGGCCACCTCGGCGTTGGATAACGAGTCCGAGCGAATGGTCCAGGCAACCCGGGATAGGTTCGAGGTTCATGCTGCGCCAGGCTTGTCGGCAAGAGATGGAGCTGGAGGGGTCACCAAGATGAGCCACGGTTTGTTATTCAAAGCACTCGTCGTTGTCTTTGCCTTTCAGGTCGGAAGCAGCTTGTTCAAGCTAGGGCTCAGTAAACTTCAGTGTGGCTAGGACGGCTAGGACCGGCCCGACAGGGCGGTTCCCAGCTTGGAGGCACAACTTGCTTTCACATAGATCTGGCGTCTTGGGCCCTGAGGCCACGCTTGACTCCTTGGACGTCACGTACGGCCAAACAATCACAACCATCTCCATTGCCCACCGGCTGACATCCATTGTCTCTTCCGACGCCATCTATGTACTGAAGGACGGGTAGATCGGAGGGTGCTCGGCCAAAGACTCAACTCGGACGAGATATGCATATCAGATACCCTAGATGTTGTGGTAAACGGCAGAAGCGAACGGAGCCATGCTAGACGTCACACCAAGACGTGAAGAGTCGGTAGAGTGCGCTTGGCTGCTGAGCGGGTTGTTCGTATGCTGGTGTCAGCAGTTGGTGTAACATTGTGTGCGAGCTTAGTGCCAGGCTGAAGCGATATCTTCAAGTGTGTCCTGGTTCTAGGAGGGCCGCGTCGCAGAGAAGGGCACCCACGCAGAGCTGATGGCCCTAGAGGCTAGATGCTCAGTGGTCGCGTTCGCTTGCTCAGTACGCAGTGAAGTCTTCTGCGGGTCTGGGAGTTTAGCTTCGCGACTGTGGCGCCCCATCTCGGAATTTGAAGTCTAGAGTCCAGTTGGCTGAAGTCCTGACGGGCCGGAGGACAGCCCTCGGCCAGGCCCAGGCCTCGTGTCTGACATTCGCTTCCCCAATCAATCTTTCACATGAGCAGCTCAGCTAAAGACTTGCTGAATTGTTTTAGAGGTTTCCTGGCGAGGAGCTCCGGCATCGAACGCTCAATCATCAGAGATTCCCTAAGCCTAGTCTAGCGTGTCTAGCATCAAAAGTCAATGCCCACCTTTTTGACCCAACCTCCCAGCCAGAGCCCCAAGCCTTGCTACGGTGTTCTGTTCACCGACCCCTCCATGGACAGGGCCAGTACTATGCCATGGCGTCGCTGCAGCAGCTCGTCTAGGCGGTGAGGAAACTTCAGGCTTTGTCCCCCGAGTGTTCTGAAGGATTTCTTGAATCTGTTCGCATTGCTAATGCTTTGTTCGGTTGTGTGAAATGATTTGAGAGCCAAAGCTGCAAGACCTGAAGCCTGAAGCCTGAAGCCTCGAAGGAAGGGTGCTCCACCGCCGGCACCGCGGCGGCCTGTTCTGAAGCGCCAGGGCTCACAGGCAGCTCATGTCGGTCATGGTGGGTTTGGCACTGTGCATAAGCACAAACTGCAAGCAACAGTCCCAAGCAGAACCGGCGTCATCTTCAGACAGAACACCCCTCACAATCGATTGCGGAAGCCAGCTCTCAACAGGCTGACCTCAGAAGCAGGATTCGCAGGGATGAGTGGCAAATTGTCTTCACGACTTCGGAACTGGCAAGTGCGAGCAGTAGGTTGGTGGCAGTTCCGTGTCCCTCTCCGCCGCCCTCCAGCGCACGAGCACGGTGGGCCTCTCTGGCGGCGCATTAGGGTTTGAAATGCGGTGGGTTCTGGCGTTCGGGAGTTCTGGATATCGGGAACTCAAGTCATCTCTGAGGCTACCTTCGAAGCATGTCGCGGCAGTCCTTTGTTGGTGCCATGGCGGGAGATCCCATCCAAAACAGCTTCATGGCGGAGGCGCTGCGATTTGGAGTTTCCAACTTTCAGGGACTTGGCAATAACGTGTTGCTTTGGGTGATGTGCGAAAGACATAGAAATCGGACATGGCAGAGGAGCTCTGGGGCTCAGACAGGATGCAGGACCGGAGCTAGATTTTTCGGTGTATATATATTCGCATGGCTCAGAGCTTGTAAAACGATAGGGAATAGGAACGATAAGGGTTCAAGTGGGGAAAGGAGTCCGTGACTGGTTTTTTGACAAAGCAGCTAAGTCGCCGACACTCCAGCTGCCACTGTGTTCAGGCAGCACATGAACCTGACGAGGAGATCCCTGTTGCTCCCGCCGTGATGCCTAGGCACACAGCGAGCAGGGATGTTCACGAAGTTGAGCTGGGCTGTATATTACGACAAGGCAGCTAGAACGATTGTTATATGCAACATCCGATGTTCCTTGTGGGGGAGGGCAGGAGTGCAGTTGTGAAGTTTGCGCATATCATGCCTTAAGCCTTGGCACATGAGACGCATCAGCTGTGTGGCCTTTTTCGCTCGCCTCAAGTGGGCCCACTGAGCCGTGATCTTTTCTGCATCGGCGCAAAAGACATGTCGTTGCTTCGCTGACCGCTGCCTTTGCTAAGAGCAGTAGACCACCGACTGCAGGCTCTGCCATATTTCTCGACCGTTCTGGACTGTCTTGCCCTTCGCTGCTGGTCCTTGTTTGGCAAGTGCTGTCGATGTCTGACGAGCGAGTCATGGGCCGAACGTGCGCATTCTCAGCTCCTCGGATCCTCGCGGCCAAGGCTTTCCTGATCATCATTATCGAGGCCGTTGCTGCTCCATTTCAGGCCCTCCTCTTCACCGATGCGATGAAAAGCCTCCTGGCAAGTGCGCACTGGTCCTTTAGAGTTTTACTTGGCGAAGGAGTCACCATTAGACCCTGTCGATGCCTCGCTCTGTCGTTTGTTTTTCGGTGTGTCGGGTAGAGAGAGAGAGAGAGATTGATATGTATGTGTACTTGTATGTGTATATATATATGTACACACACACACACACACACATATATATATATATATATATATATATATACATGTATGTATGTATATATATATATGCACATATTTATATGTATATGTATATATATATATAGATACCTATATATCTATCTATCTATCTGTCTATCTATGTGTATATATATATATATATATGTATTTTTGCAGTTTTGTATGTAAACGGATATACATGCACAAATGCATATTCACATATATATATATATATGTATGTATGTATATATATTTATATGTATGTATGTATATATATATATATATATATATATATATTTATCTATATATGTGTACATATATATGTATCCTGTAGCATCGGCATTTGGCTCAACATTCGCCCACTTGAGGCTATTACGAGAAATCGGTCTCTGTCATGCTCTTCAAGCTTGACCGAGCCTGCTTCGGCCTGGCTCTCTTGGGCATCGTGCCCGGGATGCCAGAGAGGGCTCACGTGTCGGACAGCAGAGGGACGAGGAGGTGACGTGCATTGAATGAGGTCATGGGTGGCAGTGTGGTGATCATGAACAGCGTCTTCACCTTCCTGCAGGACGCTGTAGCCATCTGCAGCGCACGACTACGACCGGCAGCGCCTGTGCAGAGCCGCCACAGGAGAGCATCAGCCTTCAGCTCAGAAAGTTGGCTTTTGGCAGCGTCATCCGCATGCACATGGCCTTCTTCGATTCGCCGGTCCGCCAGCCCAGAGAGAGGGAGGGAGGCTTGTAGAGCTTGTGGTACAGATCGCAATGTGAGATTGGAATCCTTCTCATTGCGGACATGCTGAACCTTTGCTTTCAGCTTTCACATGAGCCAGAATCAGCTAGAAATTCCCTTGCCACAGCCACCTCTGAATCGTGATCATCAGCTCGTCAGCTCGATGCCGCCACAACCCCGCACATACCTTTGGCCTGCCCGGCCACAAGTCAGATGCGATATCCTAAAGCTTCAATCTGGGACCCCCATTTCCCAAACACCTGCGTGCCGAAACTGTGTTTGCAAGGAGAACCAAACAGCCGATCTGTTGGTGTCTTTGGAGAGGCATCTGGGCACAATCCTAGTTGTCCCAGCTCGTTCTAAGTTCCCGATCGTTGCATCTGTGTTCACGTTGTTGTTCTGCCCAAGCTTCTGCAGTGCAAAGTTGCAGCACTACATTTCGATGGATGAGTATTTGCTCAGTGTTCGACATGTTATCCTGATTTATCAGACAACGGTGTTCTTAGCTGCCGGGTGTTGGCCTTTATTGCCTAAGCTCATTGAAGTTAAATTTAACACCCCCGCTCGCGTTTGCTCTTCGTGCCGGGTTCCTTTTTGAAAGTAAGCTTGGCCGTGTGATCGGTCAAAGTCCGAGGAGGAGACAGCGCGGGCTTCTGCTGCTTTCACTTGGTTCCTGAAGCAATTTGGGTATTGTGTAGACTCCGAATTCGCAGCATGAGTCTTCATTTGGAATCGTTGTGGCATGGTAGTCTCTCCCACCCACGCGAGTGGAGCACTGCAATGATTTTACTGGCACCTGCTCAGGCACATGATCCGGGTGTCACAGATGTTCGGCGTGAACTTGTGACTTGCCTGCAACAGCAACAGCATCAGAGCAACGTCAAGCGTCCAACAGCATCCACCACTGCAACCACTACCACCACTACCACCACTACACTACCACCACTACCACCACCACCACCACTACACTACCACCACTACCACCACTACCACCACCACCACCACCACCACCACCAC
>BGNK01001310.1:34973-81129 GCA_003297005.1 Symbiodinium sp. clade A Y106 | reverse complement strand
TTCTCTTGACAAGTTGAGTAGGTCGCAAGTTTGCAGCTATTCGTAGCGGGACTTGCCCATGTGGTTCTAGTGCTCTTGAAGCACCGGTGCAATGCACTGCCACGTACCTGACGCCAAGCCGAGCGACCGGCTGCGATTGGAATGAAAATAGTAGCAGTGGTAGTGGTAGTAGTAGTAGTAGCAGGAGTAGTAGTAGTAGTAGTAGTAGTAGTAGTAGAAGTAGAAGTAGAAGTAGAAGTGGAAGTGGAAGTGGAAGTGGAAGTGGAAGTGGAAGTGGAAATAGTAGTAGTAGTAGTAGTAGTCGTGGTGGTGGTGGTGGTGGTAGTAGCAGTAGTAGTAGTACTAGTAGTAGTAGTAGTAGTAGTAGTAGTAGTAGTAGTAGTAGTAGCTTTAGTAGTAGTAGTAGTGGTAGTAGTAGTAGTAGTAGTAGTAGTGGCAGCAGCAATTGCAGCATAAGTAGTCATCGTCGTGGTAGTATAACTAGGAGCAGTAGAAGAGGAAGAAGTAGCACGGCCGTAGCGGTAGCAATAGTAGTAGTAGTGTAGCGGCAGCAACGGCAACAGCAGCAACAGCAACAGAGGTAGCAGTAGGAGTCGCAGTAGCCGCAGTAGCCGTAGCCAGCGGTAGCAGTGTAACAGCAGAAGCACCCGCAGCAGTGTATCTATGGTTGGAAGTATTATCCGTATTCGCAGTATTACTGGCAGCTGGTAGTGGTACTGGTGGCAGTGGTAGTGGTGGTGGTAGTGGTGTGATAGTGGAAGGTGGGGCGGGGGTGGCAGTGGCAGTGGGAATTTGGAGTGGAGGGTGGGAGCGAATGCTTGCGCAGCACAGCGGGGGTGTGCAGGCTCCCACTGTGCCGAGCCTGTACACGGATTGATGCACGGCATGTCTTTCAACTATATGCGCGGTGCCGGTCTACGACAGATCTCAACTTCCAGATTTTAGATTGTGGCTAGCGCTGGCTTGGGCGCGGCACGTTAGCAGCTGTTGCAGAGCTGGCTCGCGTAGCGTTCAATTGAACCATTGTTGTGGTTATTTTTGGTTGTTGTTGCTGTTGCTGCTGCTGCTGCTGTTTGTCTTCCTCTTCGTATCCTGCTAAGGGGTCTTGACCTTGACTTTGAGAACCTGACTCGATATGGCCAAGATGTTCAGGTCCAACACTGTCATGGCGGTCCTTACAGCGGTCGTCTCGGTTCTGGTGAGCTTCCTTGGGTCCTGGCTCCTCAGCTCCGGGCGTTATTCGCAATTCCTGCAATGCGAAAAGCGGTCTGGTGTTTCTGTGAGCTCGTGGGGTTCGGTTTGGTGGATTGCTGGTTGTGGAGGAGGTCTAAATAAAATGGTTTGGCCCCGAACAGGCTCGGCAAATGTGGTGTTCCCATGTTAATTGGTTCCGATCGCAAAGCGCACAACAACTCGTTCGCAAGAGTAGAAGTTGTAGAAACCCTCAGCCCTCAGCCCTGGAAGGTTGCAAGGCCGATGCTCGAACCTTGCAGCAGATACGCCTCGTATAACGCAAGAAGTGAACGCCAACAGGCGGTAAGGCAAAGCAGATTGCAGTCAAAGTTCGCACTTTATCTTAGTTGGAAAAGCGGAGGGGCCAGTGGTAAGTCAGGATCCATAGTAGTGGCCAGTAATTATCGTCACGAGCAGATCAGAGCTTTGGGCCTGACAGCAGGGCAATTTCAGCATACCAGACGGGAAGCTGCGTCAACCCATGCGAGGTTCCTCGCCGCCATACTCTTGGGCGTGTTGCCTATTTGCGGCTTCCTCGCCATGTCCGTGTCCGTCATGGCACAGAAGGCCCGGTGTCTGACATGTCGGTCAACCCTGAGACTGTTTCCGACTTCTACCACGAACTCCATCGAGAGCAAACGATACATTGATCCCGATCAATAGGGACACCCAATAAACAGCAATCCCTGTTAGGGCTTTCTCCGATGTGGTAAACGTCAAGCTGCATTTCCAGTACCGCAGATGTTGACCGTGGCAGAGCTCGTCTCCGATGCAAAACTACTTGACGGGGGCGGTCCAGGGCGACCAAGAACCTGAAACAAAACACTTTCCAATCTTGTCGCTGTGCCCGATGGCTCCTTTGAAGGCACCTCCTGACATGACTGGTTGTAGCGAAATTTCTTGATGGCACAGCTGCTGCTCTCCTTGCTTTGTTTGGGTGTGACACTATTGTTGAGGCCACTTTGGACCCCAGGGCCCTTCACCAAGAAAGGCCCGTGATGATACTGATGCAAGCAACTTCTGCCCTTGGCAGCTCTCTCCCGGCGTGGAAGCGGCCTACGCAATGTCCGGCTCGAGTATTTCAGAAGCTGTCATGTCCATTCGGACAGTAAGGCCAGGACCTGTCCGGTCGAGGTTTCAAGGCGGGTGTTCGATCTAGATATTTTTTCACTTTAGAACTTCATCGTGGCATTTCTCAGATGCCTTCAGCTCGTCCCTGTCTGGAGTGCCTTCCTCTTTCGGATTTCACGTTGTTTGGTGGCTCGGTTCGAGAGGAGGGTGTTCCCCTCAGTAAGTTTGCAGTTGCAGGGCTGGAGCTTTCTACCGCCATGTTTTTTTTGGGTAGAGTTGTGTTGAGACTATGTATTTACAGCCAAGCGGATACCTATATAGTCGGCCGCACTTTTGTGCGGATGCATTGTCCGAGTGTGTCTGAGTCACTGTTTGCCACCAGGGAGACAGAAATCTACTGCTGTCGCAGGGAAAGAGTATTCTGATCGCCGTTATGTTCAGCAATTGGGTTTGTTTTATAGACGATACCGCTACCACAAGCATCATGATGCATGCCTCGTTGTGAGGTGTTGATGGCGATACAGTAACAGTGATTGCCATGATCATGGTCATCCAGATGACGATTAATGGGGATTACGTGCCTGAGGATCGTGGTGGCAATCACGATGATGATGCTGATTATTGGAAGAAGTTGTATTCGCAACAGTCGTGCGATGATGCAGCCGTAGCCCTTCAGATGCATGCTCATTCGGCTTTCTTCAAGCTCCTGGCTGCGTCTGCCCCTTAGCCCTGTGCCCTAACCCTCCCTGACTCTTTCCATCATTTTCAGGAGCTCTGCCACTCCGCACTCTCTTCTCATACTGGTATGCAAACGGGCAAAGGGACGGGATTGCCTTGTGATGATCAGCATTGTCTCACTCCCAGTTAGATCCGTCCAGGTGAGGGACTGAATGTTACTGTTGCGTGCGCAGCACTGCACTAGCATGCATAAAGTCAAAGCTTAATCGAGTGCAGCATTTAGCCTTATGTGTAGGAATCTGAAAGAATCATGTTCCGCACTGGGCCCGTATCGACTGTTAATCGCCGTTAATCGCTGGATTGACGGACCGTGTCGGCTAGGGCGCTGGGTGCGGAAGAGCACACGCTGGACATCGTCTCCGGCCTGCTCCAGGCACTTGAAGTTTCAAGTTTCCCCTTGCAACTTTACCTTGCGCATGGCTGCAGCCCCAGGTGATGACGGACTACCACAAGGGCGCGGCCTGCAAGAAGGCTTTGGATTGCAGTGCTTCTGTCGGCCTTGAGATTCAGGGTGTCGGTACCTGTAAGTTGAGGCCTTCGCTTTCGGCTTCAGCTCCGGCCTCGTGCAGCTGGTCTACTTGGTGGGCTTCTGGCTCAGTGCGATCATGATCAGCAGCGGCAAGTTCAATGCCGAGCAGGCGCTCTTGGCGCCAAGAAAAATCAAAGTAGAAGGGTGAAACAGAGAGCGGCGAGAGCTCATGGTGCTCCGAGGTGCTGCTGACCCTCTTCTGTGTGACCTTCGGTTTGCAGAGCGTGAGCATGATCGCCATGTACCTGCCGGACTCGGCCTCAGGTGCTGTTGCAGCCGCAGAGGTCTTTCGTCTTGTCGACCTGCAGTCGAACATCGATGCGGTGGAACCTGAAGGGCGGATTCAGAGCCTGGGAAACGGGACGATTCGCTTCGAGGACGTGGTGTTTTATTATCCTCACCGCTCCGAAGTCATCGTGTTGAATCGGCTGTCCCTCGAGATTCGGCAAGGCCAAAGGGTGGCCGTTGTCGGCTTCTCGGGAAGTGGCAAGTCCACTGTTATCCAGCTTCTCCTGCGCTTCTATGATCCCCAGCGCGGTATAGTAAGCATTGGAGGCCAAAACCTGATCCAGCTGGATGTGGCTTGGTTCCGTCGTCAGGTAGCTCTGGTGGGTCAAGAGCCCGTACTCTTCAATATGTCTCTGGAGGACAACGTGAAGTACGGGCTCCCTGGAGCCAGCCATGAAGAGGTGCTAAGCGCTGCCCGTGCTGCGAACATGGACTATGCGTTGGACGGCACGAAGCCCTGGTCTCATCGTGTCGGCCTTGGCGGCGGGAAGCTGAGCGGAGGCCAGAAGCAGCGCTGCGCCATCGCACGGGCATTGCTGCGCCAACCGAAGATACTGCTATTGGACGAAGCCACCTCAGCGCTGGATTCTAAATCTGAGGTCCTGGTGCAGCAATCTATCCAGCAAATCCAGGCCACCACCATCACAGTCGCCCACCGCCTGTCCACCATTCGGGACTCCGACAAGATCTTCGTCCTTGCAGAGGGTCGCCTTGTTGAGCAAGGCACCTATGCCCAACTCATGGCCATGCAAGGCAGCTTTGCCCAGCTGGCGGCCAGGAGCTTATGAACCCGCGGGCCTGCATGCCTGGCCTGCGCATCGATTGCAAAAGATGGGCCTGGGCCTACCTTGTCTTGTCTCGAGTGCAATACGACTTTCAGCAGTGCGGCGTTACTCGGTTACTCACTCTGTGGTGGATTCGAAGCAGGCTCGATGCACTCGCATCGCTGGGCTCGAAACAGCTTTTGCAGATAGCAGGCACCATGGGCCTGGCAATAAGGACTCCCAAGCACCCCCTTGTTCAAAGTGTCGTTCAAGGCATGTCCCTGTTCATTCGCAAACCATACCCTGCACAGGCACTGAACCTACCTCTGCAGTCGAACCAGCATCGACTGCATGAGCACCGCCAGCCAGACAACAGCAGACAGCAGCACAGCAGACAGCACCATTATTGGAGTTCTTTCCGGCCTTCTGCTGCATGGAATTCCACACCTCTGCGATCAGCAGCCGGCCGTCTGAGGTGCGGCGGTTTTTGGCAGTCTCGAAGTTGCCTTACCACCCAATCCCCCACCTCACAAACAGTGGTATCACTATACATATACGCAAATAAATACCTATATACACATACAAATGTATGTATGTGTATATATATATGTATGTATATATATATATAGTATGTATATATATATACACATACAAACACGCACACGCACACACACAGATATATATATATATATATATATATATGGTACCCCCCCCATGTACCCACGCCTTTGTGCTTGAATCTCAGTCTTCGGGAGGCGTGGGTCCGTGGGATTCCCTTGTCCCCAAGCCTTTCTCCTAAATCTCAGGATGGCATGGGAGTTTGGGATTGGGGGGAGTGCCTGCAGATCGTAACTTTATTCTTTCATGTCTTTGGCGGGTTCCCTCCAAAATAGCCCCGTATCATCCGAATCAGTTCCGAATCATTTTGATTCGGGCCTGGCCCTGGATCCAAGATCCAAGATTGCACAGAGGTCTTGCGCGGGCTGTTCTTCCATAGAGGCTACACGCTCAATGACAAGCCGCATTGAAATCCACGTGCTACCTTAGCCGAAAGTGTTCAAAACACTCCAAGATTCCCTGCCTGTTCCTGCAATCATGGCCCGAATGCCCATCGCCAGTTCTGTCTCCATGAAAGATGGTGGAGCAGTTCTTCATCTTTCACCCGTTCGCCTTTCGGCATCATCGCGCGAAGACCCTTCTCCTCCAACATCTTCACCGTGGGACTCCAACTCCCGCCAGGACGACGTCATTTTGAGCGCTGTGAACGACCGACGGGTCGCCGTGCACAACTCTCGGCTTCCCATGTCTGCATCCGATTTGAGGCTTCTCCTCAACAATATTCAAAGGGCATGCAAGTTAAAGGTTGGCTTGCGAGGAGACTGGACGCAAGATGCTACTACCAGGCTCTTGCGTGTCCTTGCTCAAGAGAAGTGTCAATGGTCAAAGGATGCACCGGACAACTCCCCCGTGCTTGCGATTGCAGGTGGTTTACCTAATGACGACACGAACCATGTGGAACCCAGCAGCAACGGCGACCCGAGTGAGAACAACATGGTCCTCGGGTTGTTGCTGCTACGGCTCCCATTCCTACTAGTCGCAACCGACGATGCAGAGGAAAGTTCCAGCTCTTCATCTTCCTCCTCGGATAGTTCCGCTACGAAACGAGGGATTGTTATGAGCACCAATACCGTCTCTTGGGGAGGCGATTGGCATGATGCATGGGAATCCATGCGGTATATTCTTCGCAAGGCCGGGGACAACCCCAAGAAAGAAGCAACGCATTTGCTATAACCTGATGCACCGGATCAAGATTGAGGGCAAGTATGCGCAGGCATGATCGGCCATGATGTTGCACCAACATAGCTTTGCTCTGCGGGTTTGGCTTACGGCAGTTTTCACCGTACTCTACTTCGGCTGGAGGCTGAGGTTTAAGTGTTCTGCACTGGAAGCCCGGAGCAAAGTGGGAAAAACGGCCGGCTCCGTCTACATTGCGGTGTTGCAATCGGGCATGCACTTGCAAACTGAGGCTACGAGTACTAGTACCATTGATAGTACCAGTACTCGTACTTGTGCTAGCGCTGGTGCTAGTTCTGGTAGTAGTAAATCATGACCACGACGGCGACGAAAGCGAGGACAATGACAGCGACGAGAACCATATCTTGTTCCAGCAAATGCATGTCGTGACGCCACCCGCTGTTTCAAGATAGCTCAGTCATCAACCAATCAGTCCTGCTGGCCTCGTTGATCGTGCCATCTCAATCATGGAACGTCTCATGGACAGTGTCATGGAAAAGCTGGGAAGGAGTTGCGCTACGAGGCTTTGTCTTTGCCCAGGTCGGTCACATGCCCATCTCCGAGATTTCCGAGCCGATCTCGATCGAACAATTCCTCCAAGCTGCTTGCCGCAGATGCGACCATGTCAAAAGCACAACAATCCTCTTCGATGTCCACTTCAAGGTATCCGAGTTCGGTGGTCTTGCCCCTGTCGGCGAGCTCATACAACAAGGTGAACTTGATCATTTGCCTCTTCCCCCTCTGTCTCTCTGCCAAACTTCCTCCAATCGCGAAAATGGGTGCGGAATGTGGTGAAGATTCTAGGTCTCTGTCACCCACGTCTCAGTCTCTATATGTCCCCTGACAAGGACCGTGGGCTCTCAAGAAAGCGGCGCAGCACTTGTTGCAACGCCTTCATGGGTTCCGCGTCATGTGGAATCAGAAGATGAAGAGCTCAGGAAGGGCATTGGCTTCATAATTTCACAGGCTCCAGAAGGTGATGCTTTGAACGAGCAAACCTTTTGGATCCTTTCGTCCATACGCGAGCAGTCGGGTACTCCAATAGAGGGTTGGCCAGAGTCCAAAGTTCGGGGCCATGGCCCAGAACAAGAGCCGTGGGCTCGCCGGCGCACAGCCACTGTCGCACTACCCTCTGCACACCTACAGCATGAAAGACTTCATGTCTACTGTGTTGCTGCAACTGATATATTCTCTTGTTGTCGTTCATGGCATCATCATGGTGGGTTGGCCTGGGGTGGGGAAGACTCCGGCCTTGATATGCATGATTTTGGCTATTGGCAGGCTGGCAGGTACTACATCCGAAAACTTGGTCTCAACGCACAGCCGAGCTGGAGGAGGTCCAAGGCCTTAGACAATTTCCGACATCGCATTCCTCAGCTTTACGGGGGAGTCTTTCTCGACGACCCGAGTCGTGATAAAATTGACCTTGCCGACCTGAAGTCCTACCTCACCCGAGGAAGACCAGACTTGCGCCGGGAGGTACAACGACATCAAGCTGGTTCGAGGCCCAGTTGAGAGCATATGCCGGCAATCACCTGAAAGCGGAAGATGAGCCAGAGCCAGACACCAGGAAGTCCATCACCCCGGAGGAAATGTTGAAACTTCTTCGACATACTTTCGTGAGTGAGAAAGACGCCGATGTCATGGCAGTACTAAAGCGAGCCATAGTCTTTGTCTACGGCAAGCGTGCTCTGTACCTCCGACTTCCCACTGAGGCTTCTGACGGAATGATCCATCGCGTTGTTGAGGATGACGTTCACTTGGATGTTTTGGCCAGCCATGACAAGCATTTCTTCGGTGACTACAAAATCGGCTCCATCAAGAAAGGCGACGACTTCGATGAGGCAGTGCAGCGGGAGCAAGAGATGATCCAGAAATCCTTCGGACGCATGGAGGAGATGGGTCAGANCTTCGGTGACTACAAAATCGGCTCCATCAAGAAAGGCGACGACTTCGATGAGGCAGTGCAGCGGGAGCAAGAGATGATCCAGAAATCCTTCGGACGCATGGAGGAGATGGGTCAGAAGCAGTACGTGGAACATTGCAATGACACATTGAAACAGCATCTTCAACCTCCGGCTCCTGTTCCTGCCGTCCGCTGGTTGCCTTCTTCGGCTTCCACGCCTGAGGAAGACGCCGTCGCCGACACTGTCCCCTTCTCAGTCCAGCTGGCTAGTAGGGATGCTCCCCGGAAAAGGCTGACCAACGCCTCGAAGTTTGTCTATCCAACTCCCGAAAGACGTCTCCGCCGCAAGCAATCTGACGCTTCTCACAACCTCTACAGGAGGAGCAACTGCAGCATCTTCTGCCGACCGTGTGGAATGCCCAGCATTAGCGACGCCCCCCGGTGATGAGATGGATGTTCAGGAAGATGCGGACGAGGAGGCCGCCAGGGCGTTGCACGACTGAGCTGTGCACCGGGTTTGGTAGCTCTGATCTACTTGCAGCTGCATTCGCTTCTGGCCACGAGAATCGAGTGAGGTCTTTCCCCGCTCGGGCACTATAAATCACATCGCAAGCAAGCGCAAGCAAGAACAACGGCGCATTGCAGTGCATTTGTGCTGACTTTCTGCTCTGACTTGCTTGTGACAAGTGCTAGCTGTGTGACTGTATGCCTTCTGCATAGAGCTTGCGGGCAATGCCTTTGTCCTCAGTACAGAATTTTGGCACACAGCAAACCGTAGTCAAAGTCCCCTCTATTCCTGTGGACAGCTATGGGCAAGAGCATTGTCAACACGTCGTGCCAAAGAAGGGCAATCCAGAAGCGACCCGCCGCCAAGAAATCCACTACTTGGAAGGGTGTCAAGTATGTTCGTGAGAAGTATGCTGTGGGTCCTCGTGGACAGCGCAAGGACCAAATCAAGTGGAAAAGGACGCTTCATCAGCTCCTGCGAGCCTCCGACAAGGAGATCCTCAACATCCTCATCGCCGACAAGTTCATCCNGGGTCCTCGTGGACAGCGCAAGGACCAAATCAAGTGGAAAAGGACGCTTCATCAGCTCCTGCGAGCCTCCGACAAGGAGATCCTCAACATCCTCATCGCCGACAAGTTCATCCCAAAATGGGAGGGCAAGACCTGCCCGACCTGCTCCAAAGGCACCTTGTCCAAGCTGCAGCTCGATCCCCGCGGTTGCCTCAAACATCGGTGCAGTCATCGCAATTGCCACGTGTGGATGAACCCGCACCATCTACACCCACTCTTCACCGAAGGCCAAGGACCGCAGGCTCAGTCCCTCCAAAAGCAGGCCGCTCATATTCTACTCAAGTTGCACAGGATTCCCCAGAGCAAGATCCACCTTCTTCTTGACATCAACCATAAGGCCATTGAGGACATGGAAAAGAAGATTTGCAAGCTGAGGCAGGAGTATGTCGAGAAGAAGGAAAAGGAGATTGTGGAAGGATATCGAGGCTGATGAGGCTACCTTCGACAGACGCGACATATCTCAGCATGTGGAGTTCAAACACTTGATCCAATCCAAAGACTGCGCGATGATGTGGGAGCAGTGGGCGGGCATCATTCAGCGCGGCCGCCCCGAGACCTTGGTGCTTCGCAACTTGCAGCCCAAGATCACCGTGAAGCGTGCCCCCGGGCCTGGCGCCATCAGGAAGATTGAGTGGAAGGCCTTGGGCAGCGAGCTGTTGCCTGTTCCAGGATCGCAAAGTGACCCTGTGCACAGACTCTGCCAAGAGCTGCAAGCTCAAGCTTCCTGGGGTCCTGCACGACAAGGTGGTTCACTGCAAAAAGCGAGTGAAGGTCAACGGGATATGGCAGTGGCAACGCCTCCACTATGTGCGGATCGTCACCCACAAGTTGCTCGGTACTAACGGGAAGACCCTCAAGGTCAAATCCGGCACACAGATCATCGACCGCTGCTGCGATTTCTCAAGGAGCCAAAAGCGGGCAGCTCACTACTCCGAGCAAAGCTAAGGTCGGCCCAGTACGAGTACTGGAACCGAAATGCTGACCTTTGGGTAAGCTGGTGACCTGTGTACCGGTTTTATGAAGAAGCTTGTGTCCTAGGACACCAATTCACCTGGGACTTTGGGGCCTCCATCAAAGGAAAACGACTCGTCTGTTCAAGTTCTGCTTGTTTCGATAACACATGCAACGTCTGTCGATTGCTGCCTTGCTGCCACCAACCATGTAAATATGCTCATACGTATCGGTCACATGAACTTTCTCTTACATGTAGAACGCACTGCAAGCAATGAAGAGTTATGCTATCACACAAGTAGAGGAAATCTCACGTGAGCTTTCGCACACGATTCAAGCACAAAGCGTGGGTACGTGAGGGGGGTGGGGTAGCATATATATATATATGTATGTATGTATGTGTAAGTATACACATACAGATATATAAATGTATACATATATACATACATGNTACGTGAGGGGGGGGGGGTAGCATATATATATATATGTATGTATGTATGTGTAAGTATACACATACAGATATATAAATGTATACATATATACATACATGCATATATATATATATATATATATATTTATAACGTATTTATATAAACACACACACACACACATATATATATATGTATATTTATTTATTTGAATAAATGTATGTATATAGATATTTACGCGTGTATATATATATATATACAGATAGATAGATACAGATATATACAGATTCATGTATGCAAGTATATGCATCTATTCAGCAGCAAAGAGGAACATTTTTACAAAGGCAAAGTTGCAAGTGCCTGCTGTCTTGAGAGACTGCAGGCAACAAACAAGCATGTCCATGGGTGCGGGCAAATAGGGGGGGGGCGGCGTACTTCTAGCGACTGCCATGTCTCAGGGAGCTGAACTTCTTCGGCTGCTGAAAGATCGTAGCGAGGCTCTGTTTCCGCCACTTGCAAAAATGTCCCTGACTCTGTAAGGCTCCGTCGGATTCACGGGGTCTGGGATTCGTGGAGTCACGATGTGATTGCTATTTGATGGACCCCCAATCGAAAAAGTCCTAGCAGGGTGGCTGCTGTGTCCGAGCATAAGCTTCGCAACATGTTACAACCTGGATCGACGCTGTTCGAAGCCAAGGAACGAGAAGGAAAAAGATGGAAAGGACTGGGTTGGATTTCGCAGTACAAATGCGCCCTGAAGAGTTACAAGTCAAGCCATAACACCGCAATCCTCCAGGACAGGTTACGGAACGGAGCGACGCTGGTCACTAGTATGCCCTTCATGAACTTGGCACACGAGGATTTCCAGGTCCACGCACGCCAGCGAGTCGCCTACGGAGCCCTGGACTTTGCCAAGACTCCGGTGCAGCTGCTGCGGCTCGTCGGCTCGTTGCCATGATGAGGAACTTGGTGGTTGGTGACTAAGCACCAGGGCCCAGATTCTCGAAACCTCAGACTGAGAGGAAAGTCGGGCGAAAACTTTGCCAGGTTGTGGGCTCAGCGGCCTGGGTGCTCACGTTGACACGTTGATACGTCTTGGTAGGGAAAGGCCCGCGTCTTGGAACTGGAGGTTCCTGTGCAGCAGTGGTGTCAACAATCAGGTACTGCAGTACTTCAGTTAAGCTCAGCATGCCTGTCTGAAGAATTGTACTGAGGATCAGCGTGCACCTCCTCACTTTCTACCAGCAGGCGCGTCTCCGCTGTAACCCAAGCTGAGAGAATGTGAACGGATGGGGCCGAATACGTGCGGGCTTTGCTGCAATTCTGCGTTTCCGACGATTTTCTCGAACACAAGGGAATAGTCTGTAGCAGTTTAACGAGGCCGGGGCCTCCTTGGGAGCGATCGCCTTCTTCACCTCAACCGCTCGCTGCTTCGACGTCTTGTCAGATCCGTTGATGGCACAGGCCAGGTCAAACCGAGAAGCACGACTTGGAATGTAGGTGGTAGCCGGTAGCAGCCGGTAGCTCACGATGCCCCTGTTGCTGCTGCAGCAGACGGCGGTATCTTGGTCAACTGCCTCATGCTTCGTTTGCTTTCCGTCTGAAGACCTGCTACAAGTCCCCGTGCTGTGTCTGCTCCGAGATAGGAATCAAATCTCTGTGTGACAGATCTCGGACGGCTTTTCCTCAAGGTTTGGCCGCCGAAGGCCGCTTCTCGCCTCGAAAACTTTTTGGGCAAAGGTTGAGGAATGCTTTGACTGGGATGCTTTGGTGATTCATGTGTGGGCGTACTGCCTGTGTCTATGTGCTTTGGAGTGTTACATACAGTTACATATTTTGTCCTGAGTTTGGTGACAGCTCCCGTGATGATGACCATGGTGACAATGATGAAGGGTGACGGTGATGTTGTTGTTGATGATCATGATGATGATGGGTTACGAGGCTTGCTGCTAGCTTCAGTCTCCAAGAATGACATTGTCGCCTGATCCAGCACAGGTTCGTTTTCGCCGGCTGCGTTCTTTACGGCGGCTGCCTCCTGGCGCCTGCGTCCGCACAGTGGCCATACTTCAACCTCAACGCAAAATACCAAACGCGAAGTCTCTGGACGCTTGCGGTGCCCCATGCGCCGCGACAACCTGGTGAGCGTCTACACTCTCACAAGACTTCTTTCGTGCGCTTGTCTCTTGAATGAGAACTCGGATTCCAACGGTGACCATTTGTCTCGAAAGGAGACTGCATGGTGATTTTACCGATGTGTCCTCTCATATGCCCTACCTAGCGACTCGTACAGCAATGCAGGAGGCAAAACATCCCGAAAGGAAGCATGGGACACTCCCCCAATCCTGCCAGGCACTCTGCACACCGCCGGAGTCGCTTTCGGGGGCCAGCACCGGCGTTTGGTTCGGGTGCCGTGCCACCGAAGACGAGAAACAGAAAGAGAAAGAAAGAGAGAGACCTAAGAGTCAGCTCAAAATACAAGTCGCCGGACGTAGCCGTTTTAATCCTTTTGGCCAGGTATGAGGATTCGGGTGACGTGCTTTGGTTCTGTGTTTCTGGTGCTTGCGAGCCACTGCCTTCCTGAAAGTTGCACGTCTCCTCGGGCTGTTTGTGCCTCCTGCTCAGGTGCTTCTACATCCTCTTCTTTCTGACAGATACGCCCCGGGCCTTGAAGATACCCCCACCTGCAGAAGCCAAAGCCTCTCTGCATGCGTGCTGTCGGTCGTTGCTTGGCAAGTTGCGGGGCCCTCAGACTCCGGAAGCTGCGGTGTGTGGACTCAGGCTTATGTCAATCCCGCACAATGCGCTCGGGCAGGAGATCACTTCAGACACCGATCAGAGGCACGATCAAATGTTGGGGTTCTGACTTCACGAGCCAAAGGTCTGCGGTCCAACAGCGGGAGCACACTTGCTTTTATTCAGTTGTTCACTTGCCTCAGCCAGAGGCGCCTGGTTTTCATGGTGGCCAAGATTTTCCAGGCAGGTATAGTGTCAAAGATGATGCTCCAAGTCTCAGTTGCTTCTGGAAGCTTCTATGCACATGAGCTGTTTTAGTCCGAGCACAGTGGCCGATTTTCCGATGCGCAGCAATACGCATTGTAGTGGCTCGGCATTTCCGGGGCTGTTAAATTTTGATCGAAGCTGTGCTGCAGTTCATTGTAATGGCCAGAGCTCCTGATCGGAAGTCTCTTGTCCGCGTTGTCATGATGTCGGTCGTCGTAGACTCCGACGTTTGGTGGGACCGTGCCAGGCTCTTGGCATGATCGCTGCGGCAGCTTTACCAGTGCTCCTCGGCTTACCCGAAGGCCTGGCAGAGGCAACGTCTTCTTACAAGCAGGGGCACTCCCTTTGATTGCCTTTGTATATGTCCTTTGTCTTTGCTTTGTGTGGTTTGCGAACGTTTGCATCCGCCCCAGGCTCTTGGGAACCATTCTCAGCAGCTTGGCATGGCTGGCCTGGCGTCCGACATCCGGGGTTTGGGAGCCAAGGTGCAGACTGCAAGCTGCCCGCTGAGTGTCATGGGACCGCTGCAGAGGTGCCGGACTTGGCGGCCTGAGGCTTTTCATTGTCCAGATGCATAGAACTTTCATGGCATCTGCCCCTTGCCTGATATCACCAACAGGATGCCAATGCCACAAAGTCAACCATCCAGGGTGCTCGAATGAAGCCACCGTCGCCTTTTCTTGTCCCTGTTCAGCCTGTCACTGTTGCGAGGATCACTGTGCCACGCTGGAGCGCAGATGCCGCTAGTCAGCCATAGCCATGAGACGGGGTTCAGCATGGTCCCATCTCATGTCGGACAGATGATGAGTCTCGGGCCAACAACCAGTGCAGGGGACACCTCGAATTTCGTAGCACAGCCGATGCCCTGTTTATCAAAAACGTTGTTGAAACTTGAAAGAAACTTCCTAATGTAGTGCTAATCATGTGAGTATCTGGCTACGGCGAGGTGAGGGCACGAAGCACTTGACGGCCACGAACAAACGAAGGGCTGGGGACACTTGAAGAGTCTCTCTGTGTTTCCATCAGGGATTCAGAGGTCGGTTTGTAGTCCAAGTGGCCCTCACGCTACTTGGAACGCAGACCTCGCTTGTTTCTCTCCTGCAGTCAGCCGTCTTGTCACCGTTAACCTTTAACCTGAGAAGAAAATGGCTGTTGTAATGCATTACGTGCTGCCAATCTAGCCATTTTCTTGAACCCTCCGAATGTGCCGAAGCCTCTCACCGCTGTTTGAGCTCAGGCGATGGCATTCAGAGCCGACAGGCGATGCTGGAACCTTGGTGCAAAAAGTTCCATATTACATCATTGACTGCCATGTACGGGTGACCCAGCTCTGTAATTCTGAAGACATGATTTTCCATCTAGCTGGTCAGCATCCGCTTGGTTCGAAGCTGCCTCGGGGATCCGGCAGGCTGACAGGCTTATAGTAAGTGTAGTAAGGCTTCATTTCTGGCCGTTCACTCAGTTCTATGTTTTCTGTGTGCACCTATTCTTGTGGCCAGGCCTTGAAATCACAGGAGGAGCGAGCAAGCCTCCGTTCGAGGCCCAAGCCATTAAAGACTTTCACCGGGTGCAAAAAGGTATGCAAAGCTAACACCCAACAGTTTCAGACAGGAGTCTCTTGAACGGCGTGCATCAGACATAGATGGACTTTCACGAGCGATACAGGGAGTTGCTTAAAGAACTTCATGTCAACCCCTGGAGTTGCTTAAAGAACTTCATGTCAACCCCTGGAGTTGCTTAAAGAACTTCATGTCAACCCCCGAAGGTCTGTAGATCAAGGCTGCATTGAGACCGTGCCTAAGACAAGGCCACGGGCCTCATCTTCGGCGGTGTCGCCGTTGCTTCAGGTGCACCGGCGCTGAGCTTGACGGATTGAGTCTGAGAACTTACGGATTGGAGCGGAGCCGCTTCGGGCTCCCCATGATGAGAGCCCAACTTAGGCTCAGGGAGCGTGCGGTGTCATGGCGGCCAGACCGCCGAAAGGGCGTGTGATGCAACATCATCATGCAAGTTGAACAGGGCGATGCATGTCAGGGCTGGTGACGAAGTGGGCTCCGTAGTCAAGGGGTGCCTGCAGATTGATCTCCACTCGCCTATGCATTCTTCCAGGTTTCGCCTGTGTCGCCGTGATCCGTGAGCGCAAGCCGGTTCGTGAGGAACGGGCTCGATGTGTAGGGTTCGAGGCTTTGATGGTTTTCTGATCTGCTGCTCCACACCAAAGATAGCTACCATAAGGCTCCCATCCCTGCTTTGTCTTCACCGCTTGAACTCTTGGGACTCTGACGAAAATGTCGATGGTACACTCGATGTGACAATCTTGGTCGACACTCCCTGCCAGGGTGAGGATGGACTCTTGCAGCACCGGGACCCGGGCGACGATCGGCCAACGACGCTATGTCTGCAAGCGGGGGTTCAGGGTTGGGCAGGACATCCACCCTGGACCCAGACCTGGGGCGAGATAGACCCACAGACAAGATCCACTTGGGCCTGTTTGGGGGATACACTTTTCCACGATATAAGGGAGCGAATCACAGACTCGGAAGAAGGAGAAAGGGTGAAGCAAAGGGAGGAGCAGAGAGGAACAGGGGAGGAGGGGGAAGAGGAGGACGAGGAGGGAAGAGGGAGGAACAGCGAGAAGGCAGGATGATTCAGCACAGGTTTCAAATCACGAGCACAAAGAAAGAAAGCACCATAAATTTGCCATAAATTGCCTTCTTTCGGTGCACGAACTACGACCCACGACCACGCAGTGAGTCTTGCGCGATCATGCGCCGGAGGCCGAGCAACTCCGGCCTGCCTGAGATTAATCAGTTGCAGCGGCCAAGGCTTTTGGCAGGTGCTGTCTCGCGTCTGCCCGAAGATCTGTTGTGAGTTACGGCGACCACGGCACCCTGAAGCTTGTACAGGAGGCAAGTTTGAAGCCCCTTCTCCAGTTTGTTTTGGTTTCCTCTGAGAGGATACGACCTGTCCCTTTCCCGAAACGGCAATAGCGTCCGGAGACACATGCTGTAGTCGCGATTTGCCATCCGCTTTACTGCGCAAGCCTGTGAACTTTTGCTGTCGCGAGTTTTTACTGCTACTGTCCCTGGGCCGTATGATGCTTCTGAGGCCCGAGATCGTGGGGAGGGAGCCACCCTAACCACGCCGGAAGCCAAGCTAAGCCGAGCTGTTATCGTGCTCGTATGTTCTTTTTTGCTTTTGCGACGTGTCTGGCTGGGGTACTCGAAAAGAAGACGTTGGCCAGGCAATTGCTTCTACAACACATATGTTAGCCGAGCCAGCCGCGACAAGAGTTTTTAGCCAAGCTACCTTGAACCCTACCAGGATATGCTTGCTTGACAACACAAAAAAAGTGTGAGGAACTCTCAGCCCTGGAAATGCTTTGCTGAACTGCCGGAAACGGGGATAATTCGGGTGAGCTTTCTGGTGGGCCTTCCACTCACCCTAACCGTCTCTCCAGCATCTCTCTGTGCCTGTAGATAGATGAATGGATACATAGAGACATAGAGGGACATCGTAATCGTAATGTTCAATAGTACCTTGTGTGCATTCAGCCCATGACGCGTTGTTTCCTTCAGAAGCTAGACGGCCTTTTGTGATTTGCTTTAGTCTGTCGGAGATACTTCGTGGGCAGCACGAAAACTGTACTCGACTCCTAATGCTCGAAATTCGCGAGCCATGATTTGGCTATTTGGCTGCCTTGAGGGAACCGTGTCATGTACTCTTGCTCTCCATGCCAGAACGAAGTGTGCGACGCTGGGGCACCTCAGAGTGTTGATTAAGTCCTGTTCTGCCCAGGAAGTTGGACGAGATCTTGCCCGGATTCCTGGCTCCCGGGCAGAATTTCTTGCCGGACTCGTCTCAGCTGGATCAGCGCAAACCCCTTTGCTTTGGATCCGGATGTTGTCCTTCTCAGTTATCGTCCTTCTCAGTTATATTATAGAGAGCTTGCACCAATCTCGCAGATTTAGCTCATGCTTATGCGTGCGGGAGGGAGCATCTCGCACTGACCCCAGGCAATGCTGCAAAATCGCCCTTTCCGGGTGGCCCAGCTCAATTGATCTAGACTGTGATCGAATGCGAATGAAGTATCCAAAGTGGGATATGAATAGTTTGGTCTCTGCAAGAACCACGATCAATGTTCGGCTGTTTCGACCTTCTGTCTCTCACCATAGCACCGCTTCAGGCCATGATCGCTCCTTGGATACTGGATCAGACAATCGTCGCCATGCTTTCGTCGCTTCTTCCCTTCTACGTGCAGCAGCCGGGTCGCAAGAGAATTTGCAGGAGCCGAATTGCAGTCAGCGTGAATTTAATGTCGCATCCTGGTGCGCAGTCATGTTTCGGACAGTCAGTCGAGGAGTAATCGCATCAAGATGTTTTCACCGCTTGGCCTCAGGTATGTCATCTCCCCGGAGGTGGTGTGCCAGGTCGGCCCCGGGTGAGAGCTGCTGGAGCCCCCGAAAGTCAATCCTGCTGTAAGTTAGGGTCGCAGCAAGCCCACTGTCGCCCAGCAAGTCTCTCCTCACCCTCAGCAGGATCACCCTGTAGTCCCCAAGTTACTGTAGGCGGTATCTTCGCGACGTTCCGAAACAAAAAGTTGGAGTTGCAACGCGGCTCTCGATCCACTTGCCTAGAAGGCGACCTTACCTGCCAGACTCGACATGTCGCATTAAAACCATGCATAGGTCAGTAGTCCGCCGATTCCGATCGCCAGCGCCCGATGCAGCTCCAGAATGCTGTGCCTCAGATGCAGATCGGGCATGAGAGGGTTTGAGGTTCTGCAGGATTCAGATTTAGAAAACAAATGTCAGCATCACAACAACTCCACCATACTGCACCACTTAACTGGAATCCTGATCGTGTTGGGACGGCAGGTGCGCTCAGGCGGTGTGCTTGATCTGGTTGAGCAGCTATAGGTCCGGTGTCTTGTTACGCATCGTCGTGAGATTCTTGGCTTCCTGCGAGCAGTCGTGTTGGGGTCGCACCCTTCATGGCCATGGGGGCATGCTCGGCTTCAGTCGATTTCAACGCTTTTTCCTGCAGTGTATCGATGGGAAGAGAGGCTGGGCATTGGCCTCGTCTGCATGCTCCTGGCCGCCATCTTTTCCATGCCTCTCTGGCAGCGCGCGGCTATGGGCTTTGGAGACTACCAGCGGCCCTCACTGCAAATGTACACAAATGGACTTCTCTTGTGTGGCATCTTGAGCACTCATTCGCATGTAACAGCATGCAATCATTTTAGGCATGTGTCGGCAGCAGCAGTCGTGTCAGCACGTTCGCTGGTCGGGTCCATGCAGTTAGGACGAACTGGACATCCCGCAGTGCATGCTACTGCCCAATGAAGCCCCAAAACTTGCTGCTAAAGTTGGCCTGACCCTTTGTCACTTGTGTGTCTCCCACATGGGAGGCACATTTTACCAAGCATCAGCTGGAGCCAAGAAGCAATGCTCAATGCTACTGATAAAATCTGTAGTTCTGAAGCTGGCTTTTGCTTTGAACAGCCACGATTTGCAACGGTTCCAGGGTCAGGCCATCTTCGGAGAGTCCCCCGTGAGAAGACAGGAGGGCTCCAATGAGCTTCGGGCGTAGGCACGTCGCCATGCAGCAGCAGGCTTGAATAAACAAAATTGTAAGTCATTTTTGCCCCCACCAAGTCCCTTGTTTACTTCCCTGCAGCTCAATTCCACTTCGTTGTATTTGCCTATCAATTTCCAACTTGTTGAGGCAGTTCAGAATGCCCCGACAAGCTCGGCCACCTATCTTCGCTTTGCACATGACCGAAAGCTCCGAATTCCTGAATCCTCGTGGCTCCGACCAGGAGTCTCTTTCACCCTGAAACGCGAGCTACTCCAAACTTGCGTCCTCGATCAGCCGGGACCTTTCCAAGGACCTGGTTGGCCTTCAACTTCTTGAACGCCATCACTACGATTCTGCCACGAGCTTGCAGAGAATGAACAGAGAGCACAGTAGCCTTGATTCTCAGAGACCAAGGCATTTTGCCTCTTGCAGTAGGATCCTAAAAGCCAATGCTCCTGACAACTTGTCTTGACGGCCCGGTTTTGTCTCCTACTCAAATCATGCTCCGGGAACTAATGTAGGAGTCAGACACTTTCGGGTTTCTGCCCAGTCTCAGGAGTTTGAACTATTGTTCGTGTTCGCTGTCAGTCGCAAGTGCGCCCGCTTAGTCTTTAGTAGAACGATTTCAAGCTTTGCAAAACCTTGCTGACACACACGGCAAGACCTCCTAGCCCTCAGGATGCTGGGATGACAAGCCTTAGTTTTGTGGCTCCTGCGGCTAGGATTCAGTTCTACTTCTTTGGTGTTGCGACTTTGGTTTAGAGGCCACAGCGAAAGGTCTAATCGAAGAGCAAGTCAAGATGTAGCTCCGACGCGGGGATTTTGGGTATTCTTTAAAGAGGCGTGCAGCTGGGGAGGCCAGGGTAGTTCAATCTGTAGACTGGGGCCTTATAGGAGGCTCATGCATGCGAGGAATAGGTGTGGGATTCGGAATACTCCAGACTCAGACAGGTTCATCGTTGGCCAGACCTCAACACTTGCCATCGTTTTAACCATCTGCTTCGCCATCCTCAATGGTGCACCCATAGGCAGGGCCTGAGTGGTGTTGTGAAGATTTGACTTCCCAGCCGCAAAGTCACGATAGCTTCAGGGTTCACGCGGTTCAGGATCTGTAGCTCTAGACTCTAGGTTCAAGTCTGCGATGCACATATGCCATATAGAGACGGGAGACAGACCCCAGAGCAGTCATCAAGACAGAGCATAACACTGCAAGGACGAGGTCACGGGAGGTTGGGGGTTTTGCATATTCGCCACACCAGCAGTTATCCTCATGTTGTCTCCTGGATTGTGCTACTTTAAGGTACGGATCGACATGATTGGCTAGTTCTAGTGTCACGAGAGCGTTTGATTAGTCAGGCCGCGATAGCTAACATCCCTCCACTCCTCCGTCCGTCCGTCCATCCATCCATGCATCCATCCATACATCCATGCATCCATCCATCCATCCATCCCTCCCTCCTTCCATGCATGCGTCCATCCACCTACCCATCCATCTATGTATACATTCATCCATCATGGATCCAACACTTCCTATAAGCTCTTCTATGAGCCGTTATATGAACCCTTCTATGAACCCTTCTATAAACCTTCCATAAACCTTCTGCAGTAGAAACCCTTCAGTTGACCTCCTCGATAAACTCCGCTACCAGCCCTGCTATAGATACTTCCAGAAACCCTGCTACAAAACCCGCCTATAAACCTTTCCAAAAACCTCTCTGCGCTCCTAAATACTTCTCAAAAACCCCTGCTAGAAACCCGCCATAAACCCCTTCTATATACTGGCGGAATTGTGGTCTGCAGTCTTCAGTCTGTATGCAAGGCTGCATGTCATTGCATTTTTGTCGGCCTCGCGGCCCAACGTTGTTGTAGAGGTAAGTTCTTGTCCAGTTCAGTGGGCTCGACGAATGGCGCAAGTTCAGCATTCGCGCTATGCCTCCTGATATTCTAGCCTGCGTTTTCGTGCCCTTGCATTGCGAGATTAAGCTATTGATGATGGCAGAGAGAAGGAGAGAGAGAGAGAGAGAGACAGAGTCAAACGCATCCCTCGCCATGTGCTGGCGAGATTCGGAGACATGACAAAAATGCTCCCTCCGATGCATTGGCGGGATTGAAATATGTCGAGGCTTAGTCTGAACATGGCAACCCACGAGCAGTGCCCGGCCCCGGACGTGCCAGTATCACCGAGTGGGCTTTCATTTTGAGGCCAACAGGCCCGCGATTTTATTGAGCATAAGCCGTGCCACGTGTTGTGCACAGAGCCTGCAAGAAAGCCACACATCACGTCATCCATCAGATATCAATCCATCCCATTCCTCACAAAAAAGCATAACGAAAGGCCCGCATGCGTAATCAATCCTATGAAAAGCACCTCCCGGAATGCATCTGCAAGGATCATTAATCATCAGACACTGCGCCGAGGGAAGGCATTGAAAAGCAGAGATTTGGGGTGAAGATAGGCCGTCAGTAGCGGTTGCGGTGACGGCACCTGCCGCCGGGGGTGTGGACATGTTGGGACTTCGTCCGCAGACGGTCTGATGACGGAGCGCACTTTCTAGCCAGCCGTAGACGTTTTTGCTCAGCATGTAAGAATGGCTGGTTGGTGTAGGGCCTTTATGTTGTTTGAAGCATTAAATTCCAACTCTCCGCAGCATTGGCTCAGCTATCTCGACGCTCATTTTTTGTTATGCTGAGCCATGCTTTCGAGTCAGAGGTGCATTCTGCGATGGGAGATCAAGCTGCACTGTGGCTCTGGAGCACAAGCTGCACATCCTTATCAGACGTCGCCTTTATGTGGCACGATGGAGCTGACCTCTTTAGCGACTGTGCATCTACGAGAGAACAGGACTTTGGCGGAGCATGTCAGCTTCTGGCATTTTGGCATCGCTGCCGTCGTTTGGCTAGTTCCTCCACTGCTGTGACTTCGAGTGCAATCCAGCAGTGCAGGCAAAGTATTATACCTAGCAGGAGGTTCTTCAGCTTCCGGAAAACAGCGTGCTCTCGTCGCAGTCTGGCTCTTCTGCCCGGTGCAAGGTTTTGGTGCCTTGGCGATCTTCGGCCTCGGCAGTAAAGACCAAAGTGATTAATCGTGAACCCAAGGTGGCACCTGCTCGGAGCAAGCGTATGGCATTGTTTATGGTGTTATACCAGCATGTGCTTGATCACGATGAATCGGTTTCCCAGCATTGGATTTGCAGGATGAGTTTCAAGTCTGGGAGGCTACTCCAGTGGTTCTGGCATGTGCGCTCCACATGTCAGACCACCACGTGAGCAGCATTTGCGCGGGTGTTAAAAGATGGATCAAGTTTGCTGCGCCGCAAGGTTACGATATTGTGCGGCCCCACGCTCGAGAGCTGGCTGCCTTTCTTCGACAGATCAGCTTCGGTGGGCCGACTGCAGCATCATCACTGTTCCAGATGTTCAAGCGGTTGCGGACTATCTTGGATGTGCCTGTTGATATTGAGCACTTCTTGGTGAAACCCTACCGCTTGCATGCTCCCGGCCACGTTCAAAAGCAACGGGAAGAGCTGCAGCCATGGGAAGTCGCCAATGTGATTATATGTACTGACAGCCTGACCGGGTGTTCCAGGTCACTTCCCGCTTTTTGCGTCATGGCTGCTGCCTTTTTGACCGATTGAGTCGAGCCACCGACGTTGCCGAGAACGCTTCGAGGAAAAAGGTTCGAGAGATCTGAGCTTGCAAGTTTGTGAATCTGGTTGTTAAGCTATGCCTTCAATATCCTTTTCCAACCTACTTTTGTGTTGTGGATGTACATCCAGTCCTTAGACATTGCCGTCTTGCCGAAGCACCGAGTCATAACAGGCAACACAAGGTTCGGTAGATCATTGATGTGGAACTTGACTTTGAACTTTTGTTTTCTGTTTTTTCAGCGTTGGTTGGACTTGCCGAAATGTGGACATCTCCTCGCTTTTTCTACCTTTGTGTCATACGACGGGGTAGGCAACCAAAACAGTGGGACCTCCCGTTGATGCAGATAAGCGGAGCATTCATAACAGATCTGCGCATGCACCTGGACATCCGGAGGCGCCAGCTTCTTGACAGATAACATCCTGGGACTCGACGCTCGCTCGACCATGCCTTTACATGATTCGGGGAAGTTGTAGGTATCATAGAACCGAGGCTAAGTGTTTGGTTTCAATGAACAGCAGGCATCGGCGTAGTTGCAACATCACTAGCCTCTCTGGTCGCAGTGGCAGCCGTCGTCGTCTTCGTCGTCCCAGTTTTCGTCATCGTCGTCGGCGTCGTCGTCGTAGTAGTGGCAGCGGTAGTGGTCGCAGCATCGGCAGCAGCAGGAGGAGTAGTTGTAGTTGTAGTACTAGCATTAGTACTACTAGTAGTAGTAGTAGTAGTAGTAGTAGCAGCAGTAGCGGTAGCGGTAGTAGTGGTAGTAGTGGTAGTAGTGGTAGTAGCGGTAGTAGTGGTAGTAGTGGTAGTAGTGGTAGTAGTGGTAGTAGTGGTATTAGTGGTAGGAGTGGTAGTAGTGGTAGTAGTGGATTTGGACGTAATGACAGCAGTCATAGCAGAAGAAGTAGGAGGCTGCGACGCATCAGCAGCGGTAGTGGTAGTAGTGGAAGAAGAGGCAGCCGTAGCAGTAGCAGTGCAGTAGCAGCAGCGGGAGCAGGAGCAGGAGTCGGAGTCGGGGCATTGTCGTAGTCGTGGTAGCAGATGGAGGTGGAGAAGCAGTTGAAGAAAACCAGCAGATGCAGTCCTGGTTGCCCTAGAAGCAGTGAGTCGACCGCCCAGGTGATCGATTATGACGAGCTTCGGACAGGGGAGCGGAATGAAGCTACGTTTACGATGCTGCTTGCTGGGATTGTTGAGGGGTCCAGTGCAGACTTTGTGACTTTGTGGATTTGACTGGCTTCAGTACTTGTCAGTGTCTGATGATCCTGAAGCCCATCTGCTCCAATTCTGAGAAGACTGTTTTCCCATAGCCCCCTGAAGTAGTCGAAGCTTAGTCTGGGGCTCAAGGGGGTGAAGCTTAGGGCTTAGGGTTTGGAGGATTGTGATGGGTGTTTTTCGGGTTTCTGTAGGTTGTCTGTGGGGCTTTCTGAAGATCTATCTTGAAACTGCAGGGGGTTCTGCGCAAAATCACTGTAGGTCTTAAGCGTCTCGTTTGGTTTTTGCACCTTGTTTTGTTGTTGCCGTAGTTGCGTTTCCTCGCCATCAACTTGAGTTCGGCATTGGTTGTGCTACTGTCAGGCTTATGCGCTGGGCAATCCTGCACGCTACCCCCAAGGTACGACCAATTCACAAGTTTTGGCACCAACACGCCAAGACCCAATAATTCCCGCTGGGCTTTGCTCAATCCCAGGTTCGCCAGCTTCATTCCCAAGGCATCCGAGTGTCGACAAGACTTGTGGTTTTTGTTCCAATCCTCTGACCAAGTATGACTTTGATTGATCTGCCACTTCATGAATTTCATGAGAACCTCCTGGTTGACAGCTCGGCGATAGGGGTTCATGGCGTTGCAATTAAGTCACGATTAGCATGCTTCGTGGCAAGCTCTGCTTGCCACACCACGCGAACAACAAAATAAGTCGCGCCCGATGCCAACTCGAACAGTTAACGGCTTTGGACCCAGGTTGTCAGCGTGCCAGCTTCCGCCTTTCCGTTGACCATTCTGGCAGTGCTCCTTGACGCCCCCGAACGCCACTGAAAGCCAGACTGCCACCGCAGAGTCGGGTCTAGCTGCCAACTCTAGGGGTGGAGGAAGGAAGGGTAGATTCCGAAGTTTGGTAAATGCAGCCGTGCCAAAAGCCCCGCATGGACCTTGGCCTTGGACTGCAGCAAGGCTTGGTTTCCGAGATCCGGTAAACGGAGAGCTGCAGGTGTCCGAATGGGGGGCAGGGGGTGCTGCTTTTGCCTTCAGGGATGTAGGGCGAGGGCGGGTGTAATGCAGCCTCAGGTAGTGGGACCAATGTAACTAGAATGCAGCGGCAGAGAGAGCGAGAGAGAGAGGCAGAGAGAGAAAGATGCGCAGGTGGTTCCATGTTTGGACTTTGCTGATCACATATATTGGGCCCCCACGTGGGAACACAGCTTGATGTGGCAGCTCTGCAATAAACAGGCCTTGTGCAGGACTCCCTCCTTCCCAATTTCGTGCCCCAGCCTGTTGTCGAGGAGCAACCAGAGCAGGTGCGTTGGGGCGTGAGGCAGCGGCAGAATTTGATCAGTGATCCATCGTGGGCAGGGTATGTGTTGGGGCATCTATTCCACAGCAAATCCTGGCCAGTTTCCGTGCCTGTTGTGCAGCGGGCCTGAAAGTTGGCAGTCTGGCCCAGGCTCATGTTCTCCGTCGTACCGACATTGCTTGCGCCTCTCGCCTGTTCAGACTGATCCGAGCAAGCCGCCATCTTGCTGTGGATACCCCGATCGTATTGACTTCTTTCCGAAGCATTAGACGTGCATATATAGGGGTTTCTCACCATGTCGGTATCAGGGCTGAACCCGCTGCACAAAGGCACCATCCGCCACAGCTATACAGTTTGTCAGAAGACGAGAGAGCTGCGGGGCCCTATCTGGAGACTGTTTCCCACGAACTGTTGGTCAAGCAAGGTCTAGACTTTGGCTCTTTTACCGAGTCAGAGGTCAGTTTACTGGCCATGTGACCGCCACAATCAGTTTTTCGAACGAACTCTTCCACCACTCAGGCTGACAAGCTTCGCGCTGTGCCCTGGCTTGTCGAGTCCCCATCACGTCCTGCCCTGATATCGGGGAAACATCGTATGGTTTAGGGTTTAAGTCCTCGACCGGCGTTCGAAAGGGGTTTCAGGTTTGGCAGTTAGGGTTTCGGGTTTTGATAGCGTCTGGCTAGACTTGAGTCCAGTAGCAAAAGAAGGTTTAGATAGGTGTACTGGCGCTGCTTCCCCAGGGAAAAATTCATGTAGCAAGGCACTGGCACAAGTCCCCCAACTTGTGATGCATGTGATATCTTCTCCCGGAATATAGACACCTGCAGACACCGCCGGAAGCGTGTCGAAATCCGAAAATCGAAGGTCGTGCTTAGTTCCGAAGTCCTTGAGCTGCCTTGATCACAACACTGGACCCACGATCCTCAACCCATGAGCCCTGGCTGAGTGGCAAAAACCCCCTACAGACCCTAAGCCAGGAAAGGCTGGCTCTTTCCCTTCAAAGACTTGGCTCGGGCGGATGCAGAGATCAAAGCCGGGCTCGCGCTTCGCAAGCATCTTGGCTCGGCTAGCATGGGGACCATCTTTGTTGCTGGCCACGTGCTGCCTGCTGAAGTCAGTGTCCTGAACAGTTGCATAAAGAGGCCCAGACGGGTGTCTCAGCTCAACCCAGGCTCGGAGAGCCTTACCGGGATCCATTGGATGCCAGCTACAGGCGACTCCACAGCGCTTAGAGACTTAGAGCTAGCTTCGCGAAGATGTTTTCAGACATATCGCGCATCCAGGCCTGGCCGTCTTGGTAGCTCCTGCAGCATGTTAAAGACATGCGAAGGCATGCAGGATTGATGCCTCCTTAGAACCAGGCCTTCTGGTCGCCTGCGTCAAGCTGAGAGCCTCAATTCCGTCGACATTCCGAAAACTTGCGTCCACCGAAGGCCAAGAAGCTCCAAACCCTGAAGCCTCAGCAACAGACTTGTTTTGTGAGACGTCGCATGTGCTCGAGAGGGGGGCGGCCTGAGCGAATCCCGTGAACGCGAAGAATGCAGAGAACTTCTAATTCCATTGTCTGCGCTTTACCGAAATACTCTTGCGTGGCGGCCAGGCATCCGGACAAAGTCTCCGATCAGAACCCATCGGCGCAGGTTTGGGAGTCCCGGGGTTGAAAGCAACCTAAGCGAGCAGGGCGGGGAATGCAAGCTGTGGTTTCGCCACTCGCAGGCCGCGAATCTGAAACTCAGAGTTCTGAAGACCTGCTTCGCTGCGCAGGGCGACCACCCTCGCGTTGAGGCACTGCTGTCCCACTTTTCGGGCTTGGAGGTGTCAGGCTCTCAGCTTGTAGCCGGACGAGTCTACTTGTGTGCTACTTGCGCCCATTATCCCGAATAGAACCCTCTGAAGCAGTATGTAGCATCACTGTAAATCTGCTCGTATCTCGTGATCAGTGTCGCAACTATCACGCATTAAGGGTGCAGCGGTTGGCTGCCGACGGCGGCACATCCCTCACGCAGCGTTGTGGCCGCCAGGTGCATACACTGTCGGCAAAATGGGGGCTCTTATAGACTAGTTCCAGAATTACCACCAGAAATCTCACCTTTTAGAATACCAAGAGAGACTTTTGCGACCAATTACTTGAATAAAGACAAACGAAGCTAGTGCGTGCTTTATTCATATGAACTGAGCAAAAGATGAACGAACTGAGCGACTAGTCCAGTCCTTTGAGAATTACACCTAAAGATACAAAGTAAAGTGAATCATGTGTTGCTTTGTTTCATTGTATTACTTATAATGAAATGAACGCGGTGAATGGAAGCATGGAATAATGCACAAAATTCAACAAACTATGAACGGAACGTGTGCCTGGGAGATAGGTGATTTTAATGGTATAGTTCTATATTTTAATTCTAGGTATACGTCCTACACTCTAGATTAGAATAGGAATTCCAATAATTAAGTCTCAGTGGTAGGAATCGTGTAGGTGTATTTAATTACTGGCGAGGTGGCTGCTCTCTCGGCAGCATCGCCTCCCGGCTGTCAGTCAAGGGACCGCTTTCGAAGGTTGGCTTTGAGGGTTTCAGAACTTGCGACAGTTCCGTCTTCGCATCAGCTGTGCCACCACCATCAGCACCTTCACAATCATCATCACCATCAACACCATGACCGCCATCACCACCATCATCACCATCATGACCATCATCCCCATCACCAACATCGTCATCATTGTCACCATTGTCACCACCATCACTATCGTCACATTCACGGCCATCACCACCATCACCGCCATCACCGCCATCACCACCGTCGCCACCATCGCCACCATCGCCATCATCATCAGCATCGCCATCATATTCGTCATCATCATCATCATCATTGTCATCGTGGCCATCATCATCATCATCATCATCCACATCCTCTTCCTTATTCACCTCGCGGTCGTTGCCGCGGTAAGAAACAGGAGCATGCCACTGACGAACTCCAACTTGATTTCCGCAGAGCTAAAGCCACACGACCCAAAATTCTCCAAGCCAAAGGGCCCTCCCGGATCCGTTTCTTCCAGCCGCAGAAGGCTTTCCTGCGCAGCATGCACGGCTTTGACCATGTCGCTTGGGTATCTGAACAACAACAAGTGGCCTGGCAGCTCAAGGGTCTCCGGTCTCCACCACTTGGTTTGTCCTTTTGAAACACAAACCCTGCGAGCCGTAGCCGGGCCCAAAACTCCGCCGCTCCTTTCTGCGAGAAGCGCAGAGAGAGCACTGAGCTCGAACCATTGGTGGCCTGGTAAGGCTGCGTTAGGGCCGTTGGCAAAGCAACAGGGGGTGACGACTCGAATATAACTGCACAGGCGGTTGAAGCAAAGTTTGGTGCCGACACCCAAGATTCACGCAAGCAGCAACTTGCTGCCGTCGGCATGGACAGAAGTGGCTTGCTGTATGACAACGGCATGTTAGGTGGTGGATGAAGCAGGTGGTGAATCCAGATGGCAGTACTGCAAGGGCACAGGTCCTACATGACTGCTTGAGCATGTGCACTGATGAGAAGCTGATGGTAGTAGTGTTGAGCTACAGTGTTCAGGAATCGCTAGTTTAATGTGCCTGATGACGGTATCACTCCTCCGAAAACCCAGCACCTCGCCTGACTTGCTCGAGTGCGAGTGCCCAAACAGGCTGAGTTGGCTGCCTTCCATCCTGGTGCTGCTGACCGGCCTAGGCCAGGCAGCATCTTTTTCTTGTTGGGCGCAGCGTTGGGATTTGGATGTTTTGGCAGTTGATAGGTTGGACTTCGGGGCTTCGGGGGTTCGAGGTTCAGCAGCAGTTCGGATGAGCCGGGCGAGGCTGCGAATCACAGTTGAGCTTCCACTGTGCCCTTTCCAGAGCCATAGGGCGTCCGGAAATAGTGGGAGGAAAGCCAGTTTGAAGCCAGAAGGGCCGGGCCGTGCCGCCCGGGACCGACGAATGACCTCGCCTCTTTCTGCTTGCGACAGTGGCCGGACTAAGTCTGCGGCCTGGAGGCGGTCAGCCGTATCAGTGCTGGCAACTATGAGGAACGACGCCGCAGGTTGCCCAACTTCAAACATCCTGTGTTTGTGAGGCTTCATTGAACAGTTTGCCCCGGCAGGTGTGCAGTGCAGCGTATTTTCCGTAACCGGAACAGGCTGTCCGTCACAGGCACCTTTAACGGGAACAATGCTGGACTCCGTAACAAGAATTGCCTGGTTCCCGTAACAGCCTCGGACGGCCCTAGGAACAGGAACCACGGACTCCAAGCCTTCCTCCCAGATCCTGAAGCTTTTCTTGGCTGCTGAACTCGGGGACCACTTTCCGGTCCCTGAGCTAACGGGACTGAGACCTATGATTCCAGCATGTCTACCTCCAGCCCCAACATCTTCAAGCGACATCAAGACTCCGGAATCCAGAAAACCAACGCGCTGAAACCCTGAAACCCGGAAGCGATAAGCCTAAACTAAGGTAGCTTTCCATAAGTTTCTGGTTACCGTTAAGCCCTTAGTTTTGGAATTCTGGCATCCTTGAGACTCTGTTACAGGATTTAGGGTTTAGAGGTTTAGGGTTTATCGGCTTTGGGGGTTTAGGTTAAGGGATTTCACTTGGGTGACAAACAAATACGCACACACACACACATAAGGGGACATATGAACGTATCTGAAACCAATTCAATCTTTCTTGCATCAGTTTGAACCTGTGAATCTGAACAAGCGAACGCTGTTGCGATTGGCAGCCTGCCTGCCTGTCTATCAGTTTCTGCCTGCATGTGGGAAACACCCATTAGATTGGTTGTGTGGACCTGCTGAGTATCCATGTATCAGCACACGCACGCATGTCAGCACACACATGTGTGTGCGCGTGCCCCAATGCCTCGATATCTTCCTACTTCAGGCTTGCCCGAGTTGGACCGGTTTTCGGTTCCCTACTTTGAGACGCTAAAAAGCCTCCGGCCCTTGTTCGTGTTACGCTCGTCGCCTGGTTGCTGTTACCGCGGACCTTCGACCGGTTTCCGTTACCCCTTACTCCCCACACCCGTAGAGTGCATGGAGTTACTGCATCAAGGACACCGAAGAGTGACCAGTGTCATGGTTACAGGATGTTACAGGCAATCTGCGGCGAGAATCACGAAATGTCGTAACTCTACCCTCCAGCACTTTGTTTGACAACCGGAGAAGCCTTGACAACCTCTGCCATGGGTGGTATCAAAAACGGCCAATGTTTTGCAGGCATTCTGGCATCCTTGGTTGCTCCCTGGCCAGTTTGAGTGCGAGCCTCCGGGAGCAAACAAGATTGCTGAAGGCTCCAATGCCGTGTGTTCACCTTCAGAAGGAGCACAGATCGCATGACTAGTCAAAAATCGGGAGTTAAGGACGCATCGGCGATTTAGCCACAGCACGACAGAGCTGGGTACAGTTGCATGCCTCGGTGGTGCTTCCGGAGGAACCATTCCGCATGTGCAGCGTAGGCAGTTTCTTGGCTGTTTGATTTTCGTCTTGCCAATGCCTGGACTATGACTTCGCTGACTGTCAAGCTGCATCACCGTGGAGAACTGAATTCAAAAAGAGCATTCTGAAGCCGCGATGTTGATGATGATGCTAGTATTGATGGAAATGATGGTGGTGACCCAAGGGATGGTGATGAAGAAGATGATGATAATGAGGATTTTGTGTTTACTGCTACTGATACTGAGACTGACGGTGATGCTGATTTTCGTGATCCCTGTCCTGCTTTTGGTGATGGTGGTGGTTGCAGATGATGCATGGTGAGAGAGGCCTGAATAGGGCACGTGAGAGACAAGACCGGTGGTTTCGGTGATGACAGCGAGTGGCGATTGTGGCCATGGGCTGCGGCGGTTGTGGTGACGAGAGCGGGGAAGGTACGCGAAGGAGCCGATGGAAGAACTGCCATTGCTATCCTGCATTGGCAAGGCTGGTCTCCGGCTGCGTGCGGCCATGGCACTTCGCACGCTCCTGCCGAACTTGCCCAGTGGCTATCTTCAGGCCAGCTTGTTGGACGTGTGCCCCATCAAAGAATGAAAGCCTTTCCTTCTGACGCGGAGGATTGCTTCCCTCCCGAGATGTCCCTGCATACATGGTCGATATGGCAGAAGTGTTCAACATGGCGCAGCCTTATTCGTCTCAATCCCTCAGAAACCGGCCATCCCTTCGATTTCTGTCTCACTAGCCGAAGCCTCGGTGAGACCCAACGGAGGCAGCATCAACCCGCAGGACCGCAATGTTGCAGGCCAGGAGTATATATCTGTGTCATGGGTTCCCCTTCCTGTCCTTCTGCGCTTGCCAGGTGCGGTGCGATTTCGCTATGTTTTCGGTTTTCTTCTGTGCAAAGGGATCGTAGTGTGCACCGCAACTTCCTTGTTCAGGTCGGGTTGTGTTATTTGTGGCTGCGAACCAGAAGTGGTAGTTGCAATGCTCCGTGGCCCTTGCCGGTTTTTAGGCTCAGGTGGTTTAGATTGTCTGTAAAGGATCTGGTGTGGATAGACCTCGTCCGAGTGGTATCGGGAACAGTTGGCTGTCAGCTCGGGCCGCCGGTGCGGGGATTTCTCTGTCGATGGCAGCTGGGACAGGGGTCATGCATTGCTGTGCTGCATGTCTAGTGTATTGTTTTCAGCGCTGTCATCTTCATGATGGCAACGTCTTTCTCTTGCTCAAGTGCTGTTGTTGCGTCGTTGTTGTTGCTGCCGCGACAACGTCCAAGAGTTGCCGACGATGCCCAATGGGCTCTAATGCTCATGTGCATGTTGATAGTTCCGTTTCTGTTGTCCTGCTGCAAGTAGCACCCCGCGGGCCGAAGCTGTACTGTTTTTATTTGCAACTTCTTCCGACGTTGCCACTCATTGTCGTTGTCGTCGTCACTCTTGCTGTTTGACAGTTGCGGCTTTTTGTTAATGATCCTTTGGCTTGTTTCGTTCCATCCAGAGTGCGACTGCTACTGCACGCGTTGCTTGTGTCCTTGATCAGGCCGAGCTATCTCCCGAAGCTGTGGAGCGCATCGCAGTTTGGACGGCGGAAGCGTTCCCTGCAGTTGAATAGCACGCTAAATTTCGCTACATCCTAAGGAGCGTATGGGTAGCAACACTGGTATAATAATGATCGAGCCAACCAACAGCAGTCAGTGGCATGGGAGTAGTACGAGCACTGAAAGCAGCGCAGCTCAAAGCAGTTGAGTGAGCATGGACTGTAGCACAAGACGAGCACGTATCGCCACAACCGCAGTCGCAACAGCTTGAGTAGCAACGGTATAGCCCGCAGAAGAGAAAGACTAAAGCCGTCAGAACAATTGCAAGCCTGGAATGGCGATAACCCTGCAACCATAACTAGTCGGGTCAAGTGCCGGCTATCCAGAACAGATTTAAAACATCGTAGCAGTCGTAGTGTGAATCGTTGTCGTTGACGACCGAACCAGACGCGAAGTTGGTAGCAGCAGTGCCGTTGCAAGTAGCAGAAGTGCAGAAGTTCATTGCAAGAACCGCGGAGCTGTTGCAAAAGGAGTTGTGTAATGGCAGGAATATGCAGGAATGCTAGTCGTGGTAGTGCGGATGGTGGAAGCCGTAGTTGTGGCAACGAGTGACTGTCGTAGGAGTAGATTCATTGAGGGCACTAGTAATTGCACACGTGCTCGTAGTAGCAGCAGCAGTTTTGCAAGAAGTGGCGGTACTAGCAGAACTAGTGGTGGCAGTATCAGTAGCAGTAGGAGTAGGAGCAGTATAGTGGTAGTCGTCGTCGTAATGTAGTCGTAGTCGTAGTAGTAGCAGTCGTCGTCGTCGTTATAGAAGTAGTTGGAACCACATGCTGCTTCAAACGGAAGCCATCCCTGTCAAGCTGACACAGTAGCGGGCGTAGAAGCTGCCACGTAGAGGGGGTTAGTCGTCGTCGTAGTCGTCGTCGTCATCGTGTAGTAGCATGAGTAGTAGCAGCAGCAGCATCACAGGAGCACGAGCAGGAGCAGGTAGTAGTAGTGGGAACCATCGCTGCAGTGGCGGGAGCAGGCGCGGTGGGAATAAGGTGGTTCAATCATGCAACTATAGCGCCAATATTCGGAGGACCGGATGGTGCTGGTGCTTCTTATATTTGCCGTACTTGTTTTTGTCAACTCACTCGAGGCAACCAGTGGAGTTTGTTTTAAAATCAAAGAGTACCTCTGCCTCTCAGTCTCTCAGTCTCTCTAAGGCAGAGCTTTGCTGCCCATCAGCGATCGGTGCTTTCCCGGCGGAGCTCGGCTTCCGGAGCCGGGCCGGGCCCTGGGAGCTTGCAGGGAGTGTGGTATCAAGTAAGTCAGGCAGAGTATAGGGTAAAAAGTGAGGTCCGTAGCACTTGGCAGGTATCACTGCTCGTTACTGTAGCGTTACAGTGCCACCAGCAACACCGAATAACCCCTCTGCGACTTTCTTTCTCGTGCTTGCCGGGAGCTTCCGAGTGCAAAGGCCGACAGCAGCCTGCCAGGTCTGCACAGACCAGTACAAGCACCGCCAGTGAAGGGCAAGCTGCGCCGCCCCAGGGCTCGACATAGCTCTTCTTTGCCAGGTGCATGAACTCTGTGGTGGTGTAGGTTAGCAGCCTTTGGGAGAACTCGGCTTTCAATCAGGAGTGACGTTCCATGCTTCACCTTGTAGTAGAGAGATCATGCTACCTAAGAGTCCGAATCATGCTGATGACCAGCGACCCCGAAACCCTTGCCCTTGACCCCCGAAGCTTTCGCAAACAGTGTTCTGCCTTCATGCTCGAGTCGCTTGGACCGACTGCAAGGCTGTGATGAGCACTGCCAAAATGGAGTAAAATGGACTGGGATCTTGAGTCGTGTGGCTTTGCCCCCTTCTCGGCTCCGCATGGAAGCCGCCCCCGTTGCAATGCTTTGGAATCTGTTCTGGTCTTGTCAGCAGATGCTGAGGGTTGACCGTGATAACCTGGGCCATGATGCAGCACATGAAGAAGTGCTTTTTATGTCGGTTCACAAAATCGGAAACACAAAAAAGCTCTGGTGCAGTGCCACGCATGGAACATTTGATATGCTTTGATATATCTGTGTTAATTGTATATATATATATATATATCTATAGATGTATGTGTATATATATATATATATCTCCATATAATGTATTTTCTGTAGTCCGTCATGCAATATTCTCTTCTAGTCTGTTTGCACTACAGATAAAACATAATGTGCAATTGTGGCATATATATATATATATTATGTCTCTTTCGCAGTCTAGTGTATTCTGCAATATCAAAACACCTTGTACCACCAGTTCTCAGCTGTTGTATGTCCTATGTTTTTAGAAGCTACATAAAGAATCGAAACTTATAATTTAGTACATACACACTATAAGTAAACTACAGTTCCTTTAAACGTTATTTGTAGTTGTTATTTGTATTTCAAGTTTGCTATCCATCGTATGGTGCAATTACGTGGCATATATGTATCTTACATTCCATTGCGTACCCTGTAGTGCTCGATGCTGGTGATTTTTTTACCCACGTGTGAGAACATGATATGGCATGCTATATGATACAGTTGGATTTGTCGTAAGGATGGGTGAGGTGGTCGTTGCGGCTTGAAGTTGCTATCTCCCACCGAAGTTTTTTCTCTGCCCAAACCCCATTGCCCGCGAAGGGAGACTGGCAGACGGGAAAGAGGTCTCCAAAAAAAGAAGAGGTTGCTTTCTCCAAAGTCACATTGTCAGATACACTTTCTTTTCATGCTTCACATTATATTATATGTGCTCTTGCATTTGTATCTTGATTTTACGTCTTGTTGTATATTTTCTTGTATATGACATGTATACTGTACTATATATGCATTCTTGGTTTCATTGTTCGTTATGTCATATATTTATAGAGAGCAGACAAAACCACTGAAAATAGTGGGTTGCCAAAACGCAGGCCCCACAGCCTCCTCTTCTGTATTTATATATGTATGTATGTATGTATGTGTGTATGTAGGTTTGATTGTTTGTTCCTGCACTGTGTGCATGTTGCTGGTTCGTGCAAAAGTGCCTTCGTGTGTATGTAATTCAAGCGCAGGCCCGCCTTTGTGTTGCTGCAGTCGGCTCGAGCTTGGCTCCCCACACTATCCGCTGTTCGCGCGCGGCCCATGAGCGAGAGCGCTAGCAGTGCGAAGAAGGACCACGGCTCTGTCAGGGGAGTGCGAGGGTTGAGAAACGTCTTTGTGCGTCAAGCAATCAGGAAAGTGTTGTCGGTTTCTGTTCACTGATGAATTGAAAATTTCCTGGTTGAGGGAAAACGCAGAAGACATATGCATGTGACGCAGGAAAAGTTCGAAACTACCTCGTTCTGGGTTTCCGGCAGAGGTGTCCTTGCACAGCGCAGAAGGCAATATAGAAACTTGCCTAAGGCAATGGCTCGGATGTAGTTTGGAGGGGTTCAACCAAGCTGCAAACCAGGACCGTGAAGGCGATGGTCCGGAGTACAACTATTTGTTCAAGCCAGTTGGACTGATATATTATGTGTGCTATGGAGAGTTGCAACAAGCTGAGGGCTGAGATCATTTGTGTTTCCACTCCGAGCTTTCACTCAGGGGTACCTGGGAATAATCATTAATGCTTGGTTCTTCTGATCCCCAGGAAATCGCTAAAATTAGCATTTTGCAGGGGTACCAAGTTCATAGTTTTCTTTGTCGTTCAGTTTTTGAATCACCACGACAAGATCTGGCCAGAAAAAACGTAGTCATAGCAGTAGCAGTAGCATCAGTAGCAGTAGCAGTCGCAGTAGCAGTAGTAGTCGTCGTGGTACTAAGGATGGACGAAATCCTGCATCGCCTTTCTTATGTCAGTCATCCTTTCCAAACCCTGAATCTTGAAATTGGCCTCCTTACAACACTTAGAAGGGGCATGTGCGCGAAAGACCGAAATCCTGCATCACCAACCCATTCTGGCACGGTTGAAATTAGAGGGGTGTCAGCAGTGACATACTTGTCGGGTTGGGGGTCCTGCAGGATTTTGTCCATCCACCGTAGTAGTCGTAGTTGTAGTCGTAGTTGTAGTCGTAGTAGCAGTAGTAGTAGTAGTAGTAGTAGTAGTCGTAGTCGTAGTCGTAGTCGTGGTGGTGGTGGTAGTAGCAGTAGCAGCATGAGTAGTATAACTCAATTCGCACTGGTAGCAGGAGGAAATGGCAGTTGTGCTTGTGGTTGTGATGCTAGTGTACACCAGTGGAACTGTTGCCGTTTATGTGCTATGGTTTTGTGGGACGTGCCTGATATAACCGCCCTTGCTACCACGACGACCACAACAACACCTACAACTGCGGCCACGGCTACGGCTTCACTTACAAGTATTACTGCAATTACAACTGCAGCTACAGCTACAACTACGACAGTTGCAACAGCTACTCCTAGTAGTGTTCTTACAGCTGCTGCTGCTGCCATATCTGTTTCTGCATTGCTGCTACCAAACACTGATTACAAGCTTCTGATGGCTAGACTGTTAGTATTACGTCCACGATTACTGTTGCCAGTCGCCGGTTTATTTCTATTTCTACTTCTTCACTATGTTTGCTATTTCGCTCGAAGCTAATGTTTTATTTCTATGGCTATTGCCAATTACTCTTGCCATTACTACTACTGCCACTCCTACTACTACTACTACCACTACTACTACTACCACTACTACTGCTACTACTACTTCTTCCGGACGCTGCAAAGAAACGCGATCTCTGCAATGCTGCTGCTGCTACTACTACTACTACCGGTACTAGTACTATACTAGTACTAGTACTACTACGACGACGACTGCGACTGCTACTGCTACTGCTACTGCTACTATTACAACAACAACAACCTACTACTACTACTACTGCTGTTGCTGTTAGTACTACTGTTACTACTACTACGACGACGACGACCAGTACTACTAAATCTACTACACCTACAACCTTCCACCTACCACCTACTACCAACTACCTACTACCCACTACCCACTACCGACTACCGACTACCGACGAATTACTACCTACTACTTACTACCTCCTTCGTCCTACCTCCTTCCTCCTACTACTACTGCTGCTGCTACTACTTCTTCTTCTACTACTACATTACTCGTATTCTTAAGACTGCTTTAGCCATTACCTTAACATTGCCATGCCTGCTGATATTGCTATACTTCTACTATTGAGTGTTGCAAAGCCGTATAACAGCCTGACGGACCTTCCCTGCCCTCGCCCGGCATGTCCAACTTGTGAGAGTACCAATCGCGTACGTTGTGTGTTTACTGATTATCAAGTGCTAAATTACTGTTAACTAGATGGCAAGCGCTGATTGCTGGACACCTTAACTCCCTCGCATTGCAGCCTTGATGAGCTCTGCTCGGCAATGACTCGTCCTAGAGCTTGCCCCTAAACAGACCTGAGGTACATCATCGCAACGCAGCTGCCAGAAGTTCGGATTCGGTTGAGGGCTTGAGCCTTGTGCTTCGACCTGCAGACGTCTGACGCTGATACTGAACACTAGCTCTCGTCGAGGTCCGAGCTTTGTGATCGGAGCCGATTTGTCAGCGAGTCACAGAGACGGAGACTTATCTAGGGGGATTGACTCGCAGCATTGCAGAAGACTCCGAATGCTCGCCCTCTTTTCCTCGATGCTCGTTGCGGACCCTTGAGGCCTTACATCTGTTCCTGCTCTCTTTTCTTTAGTCTGTATAAACCGTTCAAGCCAGCGCCCATTGCCTCGGCACCTGCCTTCGAGCCGGGCGGCCTTGTAGACGTTTCGCCGAGGCTCCGGGCCTAAGCTCGATGGTAGCCGACTCGTGAGCCCTCCACACAAAAACTGCACACCTGCTCGAGATGTGAACATTCTGCTCTCTTTTCAGGTAGGGGATGCGGGTGTCGGCAAGTCCTGCATTTTGTTGCAGTTCACAATGGGCCGCTTCCGAGCGGAACATGTGGCCTGGCTCACAACTGCAAAGAGGGCATCCGCTTTATCTCAGCATCCCTTGCTTTCGGAGATTTGGGCTACGTTTCGAGGGTCGAAAGGCTTGCCAGGGCTTCTTGCTTGGCGTAGTTAACCAGTCGACTGCTGCATGGCTCTGGCTTAGGATATGACCATTGGTGTCCCTGTGCTGCAGATGGAGCAGGTGATTTCTTTTTGGATGCGTTTGAATTGACGCGGGTCCTTCAAACAGGTCTTAGAAGCAGTGTTGGAAGCAAATGGGCTACGAGTGGACAATCTTTTGTCAGCTGTTTTGTGCAAGCTTTTTGTTCGATGTTTGGTGTCGCCACATACATGCCTGTGTACACCTCGACGCACGCACGCAACCAAATAGACAGCCTTGCTTCTCTCTAAGTCTTCTGATTCTTGATTGGGCCATATTTCCTGTGTGCGATATCATTACTTCCCTAAGTCTCATGTAGCTTTAGGCATAGATGAGATTGGGTCAGAGTAGAGTGAAGGAGAGTAGTAGAGTAGCATAGAGGCAGAGACAGAGACAGAGACAGGGAGACGGACAGACACACGGACCCACAGACATGCAGACACGTAGACACACAGACACATAGACATTCAGACAAACACAGACAACACAGACGCGGACACTGTCCCAGATGCAGACCCAGACACAGACACCGACACCGACGCACAAACAAGCCAACCAAGAGAGACAGAGAGACGGAGAGACGGAGAGACGGAGAGACGGAGAGACGGAGAGACAGAGAGACAGAGAGACAGAGAGGCAGAGAGGCAGAGAGGCAGAGAAGCAGAGAGGCAGAGAGGCAGAGAGGGAAAGAGACAGCGAGACGGAGAGACAGAGCGGGGAGACGCAGAGACGGGGGAGACGGAGAGACGGAGAGAGACGGAGAGAGACGGAGAGACGGAGAGAGACGGAGAGACGGAGAGAGACGGAGAGACGGAGAGACGGGTGGACGGAGAGACGGAGAGAGCCGGAGAGACGGAGAGACGGAGAGACAGAGAGACAGAGAGACAGAGAGACAGAGGCAGAGAGGCAGAGAGGGAGACAGGGAGAGAGGGAGAGAGACAGCGAGACAGAGAGACAGAGAGATGGAGAGACAGAGCGGGGAGATGCAGGGACGGGGGAGACGGACAGACGGAGAGAGACGGAGAGACGGAGAGACGGGTAGACGGAGAGACGGAGAGAGACGGAGAGCCGGAGAGACGGAGAGACGGAGAGACAGAGAGGCAGAGAGGCAGAGAGGGAGAGAGGGAGAGGGGGAGAGAGGGAGAGAGGGAGAGACACAGCGAGACAGAGGGACAGAGAGACGGAGAGACGGAGAGAGACGGAGAGACGCAGAGACGGAGAGACAGAGAGACAGAGAGGCAGAGAGGCAGAGAGGCAGAGAGGCAGAGAGGCCGAGAGGGAGAGAGGGAGAGAGGCAGCGAGACAGAGGGACATAGAGACGGAGAGACAGAGCGGGAAGATGCAGAGACGGGGGAGACGGAGAGACGGAGAGACGGAGAGACGGAGAGACAGAGAGACAGAGAGGCAGAGAGGGAGACAGGGGAGAGGGAGAGAGACAGCAAGACAGAGGGACAGAGAGACGGAGAGACAGAGCGGGGAGACGCAGAGACGGGGGAGACGAAGAGAGACGGAGAGACGGAGAGAGACGGAGAGAGACGGAGAGACGGAGAGAGACGCAGAGACGGGTAGACGGAGAGACGGAGAGACGGAGAGAGACGGAGAGCCGGAGAGACGGAGAGACGGAGTGAGAGGCAGAGAGGCAGAGAGGCAGAGAGGGAGAGAGGGAGAGAGGGAGAGAGACAGCGAGACAGAGGGACAGAGAGACGGAGAGACAGAGCGGGGAGAGGCAGAGACGAGGGNGAGACGGACAGACGGAGAGAGACGGAGAGACGGAGAGACGGGTAGACGGAGAGACGGAGAGAGACGGAGAGCCGTAGCCATTTTTGCTCAAGTGCTGCACCTTTGCTTGGGGGCTTGTGCTGCTCCCCTGCATCGCGGGGGAGCTGGGAGGTTAACCTGGACTGTGCCTCCAGGCGAGCCTTCCCAGTTGCCCCAGCGGTGCTTGAGTCATCAGGCCCGCTGCCACTTTGCTTAAGAGGCACCTTTGGAAACTTTGCCTACCTGGAACCTGACCGCGGCCCTCCTCCGGGAGGTGGCCCGCCATTAGGGGGAAGGGGCATACTACCAGCTTGTGGTCCTCTCGGTGATCTTCGGGGGCAACCTGAACCACGTCCACTCTGATGGCAAGCTCTTCGAGAGACCCCAGCGAAAGGGGGGAGGACAGGCAGAGGGGGAAGCGCAGCCCTAGGCTTCCAACTGCCAGACCCGCCAAGGTCAACACCACCTGGGAAGACCAATGCCAACTTGCAGAGGTCTTGAAAGAGATGGGGGTGAGTTGCAAGGCCTGTTTGCAGGGGTCGTTTTGCCACGAAAGCGGACCAAGCTGCTACAAGTACATGATCTCCGCTGGCACCATCACCAGCACGGGGAGAACATGTGACCTACGTCAGCCACAACGCTAGTGGCGGCCCAAAGGCCAGACGAGAAGAGGTTTGCGAGAATGGGGAGGCCAGACCGTTGGCCGAATACGTCCGCTTTGAGACGGAGAATGGCTTAGTGCTGTTGTATGAACCGGGACCACTAGACAGGTGGATTGGCCAAAAGATCCGCCACAACTGTCGCTCCCGGAAGTTCACCAACGGCGGAGGAGAGCAACGACTACAAGCGCTATATACACCGCCACAATGAAAGGCGAGCCACAGGCAGAAAGTCGAACTGGTGGAAAAAACAATCCCCGCATTGAGGGGGAGCTTCGCATCTATGTGGGGAGATTTCCATGGAAGGTCGCCCCGCTCCTGGCTGAGGCGAAAAAGATGTTCTACAAAACAACGGGGGTCGCCCGCAGTGGGGGGCAGCGCAAGAAGACCGTGACCGAGGAGACCAACACAGCGGCGAAGAGCCACAGAAGGAACAAGGACAAGAAAGGCAAAAGCAAGAAGCAGCGCAAGAAGAGCAAAAAGAAGGACAAGAAGACCACAGACGCCCATGTGGGGGAGCCGACACCGACGCCCTGCAGCACAAGCCTCTTGCACAACCTGGCATATGAACCGGACTGGGGGAGTGACAACAGCCCTGCAGAAGCCCTCGGAAGAGACAGCCGAGAGACTGGAAGGGGAGACGCGGCAACCCCAAAGACACCTGTGCATGCCAACCGTGTCGACGGGAGCCAAGAACCACTTTCAGCTGGTTCGAGCTCGGGGGCGCAGCGACCGAGAACACCGAGCCGCAGTCCTAGCCGAGCTAGGGGGCAACCTGGGCGCTCCGCTGACGCCACCAAGCCGCAGCCCACGCAGAACGGGACCGCGTCCTAGCTCCAGATGGATGGCAGTACGGGAAGTGCAGCTGCATATGAGGGCCAGCCGGGAAAGCAGACGACGAGCACAGCGAAAGCGAGTACGTGTAAAAAGTTTTGATGGGGGCGGTGAAGCGTGACAGTTGTTCTTTAGCTGCCGATGTTGCTCAGTTCACGTTGCTTAAGTTTCGCATTGCTCTTAGGTGTTGTTTCTCAGTTGCGGCACAAACACTTCACACCTCAGATTCCCAAGTTGCGAACCCCATGCCGGGGGACTTGCACATTGCAACACTTTTTAGTTTCCTTTTGCCGGGGGAGTTGCATTCTGTACTATAGTGCCCTCTAGGGTAAACCTTACGCTACATTCCGTCGCGACTCGACGAAGTCCTTTCCGTTTGCTTGCAATTCGCTGCATTCCCGTCGTAATCGACGAAGTCTGATCCGCCTGCCACCAACTAATTCACGAACCCCTGCCCCCCTAGTTAATTGCAGTGGGGGCGGGAATTCAACCGGCAATGCTCTTTTGTAACGGCCTTCGGAAGCAGCGCATAACCCACTTACGGGGGAACTCTTCTGTTTCCTTTGTTACATTGACATACTTGGCCTGCGTTCCGCTGCATGGGGGAACATCCGTACGCATTCCGAGTTGGAGCCGTAAAAGGTAGCCATGGGGGCGCGGAGATGAGGCGGGGGTTGTGTCTTTGTTTAGTGTTCGGGGAAGGGGGTAACAACCCCAAAGCCGACCACTCCATAAAAACATGGTGTGGTTGGGCGGGCCATGAGCCTGAGGGTCACGACGTGACCCCTATGCCCAGCAGAAAGAAGAACAAACCGGAGAGACGGAGAGACAGAGAGACAGAGAGGCAGAGAGGCAGAGAGGCAGAGAGGGAGAGAGGGAGAGAGCGAGAGAGACAGCGAGACGGAGAGACAGAGCGGGGACGCGGGAGACGGAGAGAGACGGAGAGACGGAGAGAGACGGAGAGAGACGGAGAGACGGAGAGACGGGTAGACAGAGAGACGGAGAGACGGAGAGAGACGGAGAGCCGGAGAGACGGAGAGACGGAGAGACAGAGAGACAGAGAGGCAGAGAGGCAGAGAGGGAGAGAGGGAGAGAGGGAGAGAGACAGCGAGACAGAGGGACAGAGAGACGGAGAGACAGAGCGGGGAGACGCAGAGACGGGGGAGACGGAGAGACNGAGGGAGAGAGACAGCGAGACAGAGGGACAGAGAGACGGAGAGACAGAGCGGGGAGACGCAGAGACGGGGGAGACGGAGAGACACGGAGAGAGACGGAGAGACGGAGAGAGACGGAGAGACGGAGTGTGAAAGTGTGCTCAGTTGACAGCGTGTACGAAGCCTGGTAGTCTAATTTAGCTGTTGTTGTACAGTCCTAGGTGTAGGAAACCAGCAGCACAGACTGCAAGTGACTGACTGCAGGGGCCCCTTTTCGGGCCAAGGCGGCCAAGGCTCAAGCGGGAAAATGACCGGTTTTCACACTGGTAGCGGAGCCAGTGCCCGGATCCAGCGCTCGCTTTTACACTTAGTTCGCCCACTGCGGCGATTTCCCCTCCTCGCAGCCATGGCAGCTGGAGGGGGATTGCGTTACAACCCCAAGCAACATGATGGACCCGAGCTTACTAAAGCCGGATTCCTAGTCTATAGTGGTTCCGTTCAGGACTACTATGAATGGGAATTCCGCGCGCGATGGCTAAGCTCCACGCGACGAAGACCGAAGAAAGGTTTTCGCTCGGCGCAAAGCTTCTAGAGTCACTCAGAGGCGATGCTTACATAGTTACCCAAGACTTGGGGCATACTGTGTTGAAGACAGAAAATGCTATCGAGGAGATAATCGAAGCGGTGAAAAAGCAAATCTTTCCTTTGCAGGCTCAAGAAGCCAAGGAACTCTACAGAGTTGGCTCCAGCGTAGGCGGAGTCATGTCACGTCAACCCAGCGAGAGTATGACTTCATACACCGGGCGACGCAAGAGGTGGTATCGCAAGCTCAAGGAGCTTGATAACTCCTTGGAGATCTCAGATACCATCCGAGCTGATCTACTTTTAGACAACTGTNGAGAGTATGACTTCATACACCGGGCGACGCAAGAGGTGGTATCGCAAGCTCAAGGAGCTTGATAACTCCTTGGAGATCTCAGATACCATCCGAGCTGATCTACTTTTAGACAACTGTGGGTTAGATTGCAAAGAGCGACTAATGATCCTTACCGCTGTTGGCGATAAGCCGTCTTTTGAGGCTATCGAGAAAGCTTGATCACTCAGCACGGTAAGCTTCACTTCTTGGAGAGTAAAGCTGCTCCCAAGACCCCAGGGTTTGTTCCCAGGGGAAGTCCCTACAAGGGAAAAGGCAAAGGAAAGAAGGGCTCGTTTCAGCCCATACGCATGGACCGGCTAGGTGTTCTGGAGAAGCTCTTAATACCCCTTGATGATTCCGTTTGGGATCCTGAGAACGAAGAGGAGTTGGTTCAAGCTGATGACGGTGTCACAGCGTTCTTGGCAGGATCGCTTGGAGATGCGACCGCCGAGAACATAGAGCTGGATGTGATGGAGGCATTCATCAGTTCACCAGAGTTTGATCTGGAGGACAATGATAACATTGCCTTCATGGCTCAGGCTTGCCAGGCAGAAGTTGTTGCCTACTTCGCGCGCTCGAAGGCGAAAGGCAAAGGAAAGCCGATGGGTAAGCATGCTCACGGTTAAAGTCCGAGGCCCAGCGGTCTATCGATAGAAGACCGAAGAAAGAGAAGCTCAAAGAAGTAAAGAGCCGTAGCACCTGCAAAGTGTGCGGCAAGAAAGGGCACTGGGCTGGAGACAGAGAATGCCAAGGCAAAGCGACTGGAGCATCCAGCGTTACCAAAGCTNAGAAGCTCAAAGAAGTAAAGAGCCGTAGCACCTGCAAAGTGTGCGGCAAGAAAGGGCACTGGGCTGGAGACAGAGAATGCCAAGGCAAAGCGACTGGAGCATCCAGCGTTACCAAAGCTGCGCATCTCTCCTCGACTGCGATCTCTGTAAGAGACGCAGCTGTCCAGACCGACTTCTTTCACTTCGGTTCTGGCAACGAAAGCTTTGACTCGGAAGAAGAGTCTCAGCAGGAAGCCTTTGTGGTTATGGATGATGATCCAAGCCATCCTGAGGCTTACCCAGGGTTCTTTAGCCCGGGAGACTTTGCGGAAGAAGACGACGAAGACGNATGATCCAAGCCATCCTGAGGCTTACCCAGGGTTCTTTAGCCCGGGAGACTTTGCGGAAGAAGACGACGAAGACGAAGAGCTCGTCGAAGACGGCTCCTTCGAGTTCCTCGAGCCTCCTCCTGAGGGATCGGACACTGTTTTTGGGTTCGGACTTCATAGAGGAAGGACTTTCGGGGAAGTGGTACAGGACTATCCTGACTACTTCACCTGGGGCATCAAGGAGATTTCTACAAGTCCAATGCTCCGGGAATTTTTNTTGGGTTCGGACTTCATAGAGGAAGGACTTTCGGGGAAGTGGTACAGGACTATCCTGACTACTTCACCTGGGGCATCAAGGAGATTTCTACAAGTCCAATGCTCCGGGAATTTTTAGTGCTTTGCAATAAGCACTACGTCTTCCCGCAAGGTACAGCTCAGAGAAGAGACTTTTCTCTCTCACAGCAAGAAGCTGAAGACCTCGCTCCGGTGAGGGAATGGATATTGGCACAGAAAAGCNTCTCTCTCACAGCAAGAAGCTGAAGACCTCGCTCCGGTGAGGGAATGGATATTGGCACAGAAAAGCACCAAGTCCAGAAGCAAGCTTTCCAACCTAAAGCCGAGTCCAGATGGACCGTGTCCAGATGGTTGCCCAGCTCATGCTATTCGCAGAGCGGGATCAAACGCACACGTCATCAAGCAGACGTGCATGAAATGTGGGCACTGATGGTCTACTCCACGGCCTAAAGCAAAGCCTAGGAATGACTATGCGACCTGCGAGCACAGGCGCACAGACAACAGAGGGTCAACGACGGCAGTCCACAAGGTTTGGTGTTTGGACTGTTGTACTTTTGTTAGTGAACCACCACAACAGCTTCACAAGCAACAAACAGACCTTGCCCAAGCGACCCAAACAGCACCTCTGAAAGCCCAGGACCTGACGCGAAGGGTTTTGCAGGATGTTCCGTTGACTCAGCTTGAGGCGGGTCAAGTTATCAAGCACTATGTTAGGACGATGAATAGGCATCTGACTCTTATTGAGCAGACTAGTTCTCAAGACTCAAGAGTTGTTGCGTTTGTTGTCTGATAGCATAGATGCTGTAGCTAGCCAGAGAGAAAGCTTAGCTAGTGCTTCTGCTTCTGCCGCTGCCCCTAGCTCAAGCTTAAGGCCTCAAGCC